>WAAB01009244.1:42572-61151 GCA_013389865.1 Piaya cayana | reverse complement strand
GGCTGCTCCTCATAAGACTTGTTCTCCAGCCCCTTCACCAGCTTTGTTGCTCTTCTCTGGACACTCTCCAGAGCGTCAACATCCTTCTTGTACCAAAGGGTCCAGAACTGAACACAGTACTCAAGGAACGGTCTCACCAGTGCTGAGTACAGGAGCAGAATAACCTCTCTGGACCTGCTGGTCACGCCGTTTCTGATACAAGCCAAGATGCCATTGGCCTTCTTGGCCACCTGGGCACACTGCTGGCTCATGTTAAGTCAGCTGTTAACCAACACCCCCCAGGTCCCTCTCCTCCTGACGGCTTTCTAGCCACTCTTCTCCTAGTCTGTAGCTCTGCATACTTTAAAGAGTAAATATATAATGCATATAATCAGCAAAAAATCTAACAGCGTTCGTTAACTAAGACAAGTTTTGGATTATCACAGCTAGTACACAGACAAGTCAAAGGTGATGCATAGGGTTGTTGTGCCCCAGGTGCAGGACTCGGCATTTGGCCTTGTTAAACCTCATGCCATTGGTCTCAGCCCAGTGGTCCAGCCTGTTCAGATCCCTTTGCAGAGCCTCCCTGCAGATCCAGCAGATCAATACTTCCACCCAACTTAGTGTCATCTGCAAACTTGCTAAGGGTGCACTCAATACCTTCATCCAGGTCATTGTTAGAGATGGTAAGGATTAATTTTGCAAAATAATTGTAATATTTCTACTAGTACATTGTATGTTCAAAACAAAGTACAAATGTCAATGAATTTAACCTAGAGATGTCGTGAAACTGAATCAAAAAGACAAAAGCAGTTTTTAAAATACTCACTTGCAAGTGTGTCACTTGCTCAAAAGCAGCTTCAGCAAATACCCTATCACACCTGAGCTAACAAAGCACTTCTGCCCAGAGAACTGGAAACAAAAGCAACGTCAACTTCCTCTCTTTTTGTTCAAAACTAAGCACCCATCTGAAGATTTATTAGTCTCTTCCTGTTCTCCCTGGAGTGAGAAATTGTAGAAGAGCTGCAGAAATTTCAGAGCAGCTGGTATGCAGGACAGCAGCAAACCACTGACCAGGAAAAGTTCTTGCTGCCAAGTGGCTAGTAAGAAATAAAGTTCACAGCAGAATCATTTAAAATTTTAAATGATTTATACCTCTTGGTCAAGAGGTCTGATTCTAGATGACAAGAAACTAAGAGAGAACAATAAAACATTTATTTTTCTTTCCAATTTATGAAGGAGCTTATGGAAGGTGTTACAGAAAAGCCCTATATCTGCTCATAAAAAGTTCATGAAGTGCAGTGGTTGCATAAACACCTCTCAGGGCTGCATGCTAAGCTTTCACCTGGAATAAGTCATTCCTATACCTTCAGTAATGACAACATAAATTAGGCTTATCCATACATGGGTAGTCAATTGAAACCACCAACTAGAAGAGAATTCATTCAAATAATTTTATGATGTGAGCGTTAGCAGAGATCACCATTTCTCCACATTCACTATAAGAACATAATGTTTTTCACATACCAAGCTTTGTTGGAAATGGACAATAATCTAAACAAAAAGCCAGGTTATATGTCAGTTTTGGGGGTTGGGGGACTGCTTTTTCCACTCTGCATCACCACATTGCATGCAACACTGAAAATTATTAGTTCTGAACAAGATATACAAACAAATATAATTTTATTGGTTGACTCCATCCTAACTACCCTTAATTGGACTTTTTATAAGATGAAGGAACTAATAGGATATCATTCCCAAATTGCCAGTATAGATTGATAATATTTAGGTAAAGTTTCCATTTTGCTGATTCCCTATAGTCTCAGGAGTTGGAGAGATATCTTGGAAAACTAAGACTCGATTTGTATCAACAGCAGGTTATTTTCTTGCTGGAACAACTATACTCACAGAAACCCTGTGGCCAAAGTAGGCAGTTGAAATCTGAAGGCCCCATTAATTCTTAGTGTGAGTTAGTAAAGAAAATCCACCTTTTCTTTCAACCGCCTCTGGCTCTTGGTTTATATTATATCCTCATGCCATGTTGAAAGCAGGTTTATAATGCTGTTTTAAAGTACTGTTTTGAATTTGGTTTAGACCCATTATGCTACATTAATTTAGCTGATGGCTGCTTGATTTCCAGTGCAACCAGTGAAAAAGCAAGCAATCCAAAGACCCCAAGTTCACTGAGAGTGCTGGAAAATAAAACAAGGTTTTGGAAGGCCAGTGATTCAACACATAAAGAAATATATTGAATACTTCAAAAAGATATAAAATTCTTAGAACTGTTGGACAGGCTTCTGTGTGTGAACTTTCCTGTCCAAGTGGCATTGCTAAATACCATGACACCAGTCAGAGGGCTGACATCATGTTGTTGTGTAACTCATAACCATAGCAATGTCACTTTTTAAAGTGCATTATACATGCATTCAGCATCTTGAAATCTCGGCTGTGTCAAATGTTAAATACAGTACAATTTGGAAGATTTCTTTTGGAATGTGAGCTCTTCACAATTTTTTTTTTATAAGGGGAAATAAAATGTAAAACTTGTTAAGCCAATGTCAACACTGGAAGCTTGGATTCAGACAACAGATACAGTAAGAACAGATTTCATCACAAATATAACTTATAGATATATAGTCTGGTAAGAGAGCTAATTCTGATCATTTTAATAGACAAGAACAAGCTTGAGCTTCTACATTACAGATGGGCCCTGAGGGACCTAAATCCATGCAGTCAATAAATAGCCGAGTACTACTAAATGACTGAGTATATGGTCTGTCAGTCCTAGTTAACTTTGTACAAGTTAGGTCAAACAACTATAAGCAACAGAGAAGAGCATTTAAGAGAAACTAGGTGTGTTAAACTCTTCTTTTCTTCAAAACTCCATTTAACAGAAACTGGTCATTTAATCCTCCTCTCCTTTTCTTCAAAACTAAACACCTACCCAAAGAATCATTAGCCTCTTCCTACTCTCACTGGAGTGACAGAAACTGCCTTGTGAGATGCAGAAATTCCAGGACATCCGCTGTGCAGGGCAGCAGCAAAGCACTGATGAGGAATAGTTCTTGTTGCCAACTGGCTAATGATAAACAAAATTCAATACTGTCAGATAACAGAGAAGGGAATGACATGCACCCTTTGCTGCAAGTGACAAGTGGTCAGGAGTATCTGGTGTTATCTGTTACCCGTCATTTTAGAAGATCGGTATACCAGAGTTGTAAATCAGAGGTGCTATGTTGGACTGATCATCTCTTTATGTGATCACTGCCATCAGAAGTGATATAATTTAGCCACTGTCCTCTTGATGACCCACTAAGGAGACCATCGTCTTTGTCATGCATAAAAATCATAAATAAAGGCTTACTATGCCCCAGAGGTTATGTACAATTCAATGAGTTTTGAGGCTGTGGTTTCCCAAGATAAGGGATGGTATGTCCTATACAACACAATCATCTAGGTAAGACAGGATTACAACTTCTTTGACAAAGATAAAAGGACCTGAATTTCTCTGGTAACAAATAACAAGATTAGCCTCTGGTCTTTTAACACTTATCAACTGCTATTTAAAGTGCACAAGAATTCTGGACACAGGTTACTTCCAGTATCAAACACACAGTCTCTTGATTTCTTGATATACTGTGTAAAATGATCTTGTTGCTAACCAAAGTCTCTTGTGTACAAAAAATATATTTAGGAGTTTTGCACACGTAAAAAGAAATGGTGAGATATTGAACAGTATGACTACAGCAGTACACTACTATGGCTAACACAGTCCCTTTCTGTGCAATCCGTGAATACAGAAACATGACTTCTGAATACCAGAAGCCTAATTGGTGCAAAATCTCACATTTTATATTTCAGAGGACAGAACAAGTGTGTCTGTAGATAGGCAATGGATAAAGAATAAAGCTGCTGGGAAGGCTATGGTTATTTCTAGCTCTGGGACTAACTAGCTTACACAACCTTGAACAAACCAATTTTATCTATATTTGTCTTAATTTCACCCTGTGTGAAAATGAGGCAATGATGTTTATTCACCTTTGAAATGCTTTTGAAATCCCCTGATTTGGGTAACCATTCACATCCATCCAAATGCTACTTCGTAGAAGTTCGTCCGTATATAGCGCAGCCACTGGAATGGTTAAAGTTTTAAGCCTTTAAATGCCACATTGCAGTACAGGTGATAATTTATCAGTAATAGTCTATCAGACTTAGAAAGGCAGTTCAGTAAATACAATAAAAATAGATCTGTTCATATAAGGGATAAAAAATGGATACTGCTTTCAAACTAGAAGTTAATGTATGCCGTATTGCTGCAGAGAATCCCTCAAACCACTTTTAAACAATACTATAACAGTTACATAAAACTTAATGGCAAGTTAAGTAGATCACCCCAGCAGGCCCTCTGCGTACTGCGAGTATATGGCACAGAGTTCATAGGTTACTTGAGACTTATTCTCCCAGCCAAACAAGTCAAACAATAACACTTCTAGGCACTGAAACACTTTTCTTTGGATTTCAGCAGAAGCAGATGTCGGGCTGACTATGCACTAAACAAAAAGAATATTTTGAAAAGAGGATGGCAGCAAAAACATAAGCTCAGTTTGCAGTTTATCTGTAATCATCCTTGCCTTTCACCTTAACACTAGCTTTCTAATATTACCCTTTTCATCTGAAGATCAGTGCAAAGCTTTAACAAATCGGAAGCTCATTTCTTCGTATGTGCTTCAGATTCCTTCGCTAAACAAATTGGTGCAGCATTTCAATCTTCATTTTAGCTTGGGTTGTAAATTCTGAGTCATCATCATTTAATTTTCTCCAAGTCTCCAGATCGTGTTTTCTGTTTTTCTTCCTGGATGTGTCATAACAACTGAATTGTACCACACCAGTAAAATGGTAAAACCCAGTAGACATCTGCCAGCAACAAAATACTGTGCTCTTGCTCTAATTTCCCACACATTCCACTTTTCGCACTACTTTCCTTGCATTCTCTCAATAAAACAGCAGAGCCCAGTAAGCAATTTCTTTTCATTCTCCACAACATACTTCCAATGCTAACACAGAGATGAGGCAATAAATCAAAAAGTCACCTCAGAGAACACACTTTCCTTTCATGCACTTTTTCTAGCCCTTATTCTATCAATATTCCCATGAGGTTAATTTCCCTGAAACCAATGACTTCGCTGTAGGTAGGGTATCTGTCAGTTCTGGGTCAATACTGCGTTAATGAACTGTGAAGATATTACTTTTCAGAACTCCTGAGTAATTTTGATTTTGGAAAATCAGTTGAGAAAAGTGTTACTTTTTCAAATTTAATAGAAAACCTGCTCAAAAGTTTCCAGTACTGTTAAGGCACGAACAATAGGAAAAAAAATCCCTTAGTATGAGCTTTGAGATATCCATCATTAATTTAAAAGAGTCAGTACTCTAGTACATTCCTTTTAAAAACAGCCATTATATATCAGAATTAAATGCAGAAGAAAAGAAGGTGAGAATCAGCAGTTAGAGAAAGGTGTTACAAGCAAGTCAGAAAATTCGCCCCTGGAACAAGGTAAAAACAAGGAATGAAAAGAAAACACAACTTATGACAGAGGAGCCTTTAAAAGTTGCTAATAAAGTTCTGTATTTGGCAGCTACCTCTCCTGAACTAGGACTTTGATTCCTTTGAGGCTGAATCATGTTTGAAGCAGGTTTCAAGGACAGTTCTCTCAAAAGTGCACAGCACATGCAACCGTGACCAATTTTTCTTGCCAGATCTGGGTTGGGCAGTGACTGCACCATGTACTAGTAACTTCATGTCAATCGATAGCTATGTAAGTACCAATTTTTCAGACCTGGTTAGTTCAGGCTATGAAGCAGACTGTGGAGGATCTCTAGATATACCCATCTGACCACAAAGCAGCCACATCTCGTTTAACCTCAGTCTCAGTGGAGATCAAGACAAAAAAAATGTTTTTAAGAGTAACCCCACCTCAGTGTTCAGATAGGGAAATGTAAATATTAGACAGCAGATTCAGTTATGATAGCAGTGACAAATGATAGCAGGCATTCTGAAGAGCACGAGCGTTGCCAGATGACAGCTGCTTGAAATTACCACGAGGGGGATAGAAAAAGAACTCTTGTGGCAGCCCAAGTCTTCAGAGAACTGAACTGATAAATTCTAGTTCCGAACTGATAAATACCTATACCTACCTTTACTGATAAATACCTCAGAACTTTGGAAATTTGCAGTTTTTATCTGAATTTCCAAGACAAGTGCACGTCTGAACTAAAGTAATTTCTTTTTTGCCTTCTCCCTGAGTTCCACCTTCACACCATGGAAGCACAAGAGTTATTCAATAAAACAGCTATACACTTCAGAGAGGAGAGGTTTACATTTTAATAGGGTCAAAATCATGTAGCTTCTAATATTATTGTTGGAAGTTACTCAGTGGCTTTACCTGCACCTTTCTCTCTCCCATTCCTTTAAAAGAAGAATTAAAAACAAGAAATAAAAAATTTATCAAAACTGCATAAGGCACAAACCCTGCAACTCAGACAGGAAGGGTCTGGTTAAGTTGTAACAACTTTAAGGCAGAATCAATATTAGAATTTGTCAGGCAACCTGAAGTCTACGTGTTGCTACTTGCTCTAACTATAAGTGTCAATGGCAACGTTATGGTGCCAAACAAATATAATTCATATGTATGATTAGCAAACTTTGTGTTCTGCTGCTCAGTCATTGGTAGTGTTATGGGATATTTAGTTTGCTTTTGCAGAAGTATTTAATTTTCAAATACTATACTCACTTTGTGCAATAAGACAAGATGAATTTTTCTTTAGGAGTTCCAGCTTGAGCTACACTCTTTGCCATTTAGCCCATCCAGAAGAGCTAACTCTTAATCTTTCTTCTTCTACATCCACTAAATATGACTATATATAATTGTGTCAGACCATAGAGACAATAATGAATAAATGGTCCATGAAGACCTCTGGAGAGGATTCAGCAGTTTCTGTAAGGTTGTAAGTCAAAATGAATCTGAGCAAGATAGAGGACATGGTGTGATAATGTCTGGTTTCTTTTGAATAAAAAGAAAGAACAAGTCTTCTATCACCAATATTTTCTCTTGAGCCAGTATGGTGTCTAATGTAAAAATTTACAATGTGACCTAATGAATTAAGAATGTCTGTCTATTAGGTAACAAATACAGTACTCAAAAATTACGACCAGCTTCAACACTAAAATGTTAACAAAGTGCTTGCGTTTTTAAAGACTGCATTTCTCTGCATTTTTAGAGCATATCACTCTGAAAGACCTTGTAGGTATTTGCCAGATGTGTTACAGGGGTAGAGTAACACTACAGCAGACAGCTTACTTGTCCTTAAGTCACCTCACTCTTTTTCTATCAAACCAGAGAAATTATTTCTGAATTTCCTAATGATCTTTCAAGATTAACATTGAAAATTAGTAGAGCTAGAAATTACTACATTAGAAGGAGTATTATATTCTTTAATTCTAGTGCTAAGAACATAAACCTTTCCTAAGTCCTACTTATCAGTATAATGACGTCATCCTGGAGTAGGGGAAAGGATAATCTTCCTTGTTGCGGCATTAATAGAGAATGGCAAGGAGTTCTGATAAATATATTGCTCATCATGCATATAAGTTTAATTAAAACACGTACTAAACAGTCTTTTACATAGGACAGAACATGTTGTGGATTTTAAAAGCCATATATTGTTTTCTATATTTCTAGTACTTTTTCTCTCTACAATAAAGCAATATGTTCCAAACATTTTTCAATGCCTCTGCTCTTTGCCTTCACTCCACCAGCTGTCACTCCAGTGACACTTCCCACGCATGAACCTGACAAAGAGCAGGGTAGGGCTTAAGTGCTTAAGCTGTGGAGATCACTAGCAATATTTTAAAACACCAAGATAACTCAGTGTTTTGGAAACAATTTCTGGTATCATTACTTGAATGGACAGCATTGTATACTACACAAGCCCCTCACACTGAATACAGTTCAGTTAACTTGAAAGGTTGCTAAACTACAGTCCACAGCTATTTTATCTGTAAATTTCCTGGGTTTCTATCATAATGCTTCAATTAAACTAGAAATGAAGAAAGCCTAGCCTGATTAATGCTAAGAAATTTCTCTACAGACAATTAAGAAAACTATTAATAATACAAAAAAGAGGCCAAAGAACAGAGAACAGAATAGATATTTAAGTGTTTTACCTCCTATTAGAACATTCTCTGTATCAGTTTATTTTCAAAAATCCAGAACTGTATTTACAGCTCAAAATTATCTGAAATTCTGTTCTAAAAAAGATCAAAAGGAGTACATGGGGATACCTTCCTCCAACAGTTAAGCTTTCTTCTCAGTTTCTAGTTCTCGTCTGTTGTTTGAGCCACTGTAGTCCAAGACCCAAATAGTGACAGAACAAACTGCTGCAGCATGTAGAGTTAGCATAAGCATTTTCTTCAAACTGTAAAAATGCTGGTCCCACTACTGAAATTAAATTAACTCAGCCACTCAAATAGCAGAAAGGCAAGTGAATGTGATTTTTCAACAGCCTCCAGAAACCTTACCTTGTGACCAGAATTTTAGGAAACATTCAAGGGAAGGTTCCCAGTTTGCTAGCTGGCTTGGTTACAGCATTTACCATTCACATGGGTGTCTGTAAATCAAACAGGAAATAAATCTTGTCTTTGTTCAGAAGTAGCTCCATAGTGTTTCTCTTCTTCCCACGTTGTGTGGAAAGAAGGATGCTCAAAAGGTGACAGTATAGTGACACGCAGAAGCAGTTTCTGTGAAGTGAAGACACAGAGAGCCTGTTACATCTTATAGTGCGGACATAGCCTTGCACCACAGTCATGTTTCCACTGTTCAGATTTGCAGGCAGTGCCACATCACTAACCAAGTGGGAAGGAGCCATCTAGTGTAAAAAAGAAACTGAACCTGCCGCCCATAATTTGCACACAACTAACACAGCAAAACCATGACTGCTGTGGCACTGTCCGTCTCCAGGCTTTCCAGCAACACAAACTGGCCAGAAGATGCAAAATTTTTGTTCTATGTTTGTGTCACTAAGATTAGAAAAAAAAAATAGCAAGGATGATGTTTATGTTGATTGTATTTTATTGTAACTAATTCTAAATGAGATACAAGGTAAATTTTTCTGGTCTAAAAGAAATATTGTTCTGAAGTTTTATAGAGAAAACCATAGGCAATAGCTTTTTTTCTGTTTGTTTTTAATCTTTAGAGTGATCATAGTTGATTGCATAGCAGTTTTATGATGCTGGGTGGAAAGTCAAAACAATTACAAAGTTTAAATTGATAACAACTTAATGCCCTGCTGTGTAACTGCTAGAGGGATAAACAAAGAATACCTAGAATGCTGGAATGAGTTTAGGAAATCCATTAGAAAAGTTAGGGAATGATATTGGAAGAAGATAAGAAGTAATGCATGGCAGGCATAAGCAACTGGCAGATGAGGAGAGAGTGCAAATAATTACATAAAATCACAAGAGATGCAGTTTAGATAATCATTAAGAAGCAAAGAAGAGAAAACTCAAACCCATTTTAGGTAAACAGAATTGTGAAATTGACTTCATTTTAAGTCCATTTAGCATTATATGCAGGATGCTGACCTGAAATTTCTGACTTTCACAAATGGAGAAAACTACTTTTGCAAAATTAGAATGTCATCATGGTTAAGGCCCTTATGCTGGAAATCATAAGCGAACAGCCACTCTTACTAAACTTGCTGAACTTCTCACTTCCAGACAGGCTGCACAGACTTCTTGAGTTATTTTGGCACCTCCTCTTCTGGCTAGCAAGGAGGAGTTCAGAGGAATGCAAGATGAAAAACAAGGAGAAAAAATAATCCAACTTTCCCAAACCACAGAAAACTTTCATTGGGTATACATTTTGACCGAAGGTTCAGTGAGAGCAATGGTCATATTTTGTTGAAAAATCACTCTCAGTGGAAAGAACTCTGAAAAGATTTGGTACAGAAGGGCTAAGACAAAGAAATACTGTATTGCAGGCATCTACATCCACACTGAAAGTGTGTAAATACTAAAAGTGCAGGAGGTTGCAAGTGTTATCACAATCATGCAACAGCACTTTTAGGAGTTACAGTCATATAGAATTGTACAGATTATTCCACTTTCTAATGACATTTTGAGCAGCAAATGGCAAACTTCATTTGAATGTGTTATTAAAAATCTTTTAAATTGCAGTATTATCTGAAAATTATGTAACCTCCCATGAACATTTTGCCCATTTCTTTAGTTGTATCAAGTTGGAAGCAGAGAAGAAGAAATTACAAAGGTTTGGGGAGTTGGTTGGGTATTTTTGTGAGGAAGTATTACTTTTTCTCCTATTTGATTTCATTTATGTACATTAATCTTAGATCTAATTGAAGGATTAATCACAAATAACTACTTAAAGATAGTTATTTGAAATTATTTATGATCTTAAGTCAAATTTCATATGCCAACAGAGTAAGCCTGAACATGATTTTTCTTTGTACACCTTGACTCTTAATGTCACATTTGAATACCAGACTATTAATTTCAAATACAGCTAAGTAAGTTGTAACTGCAGTACTAAATATCTGAAGATCCACAACAAAAATATATGAACAGGCCTTAATACTGGCGCCTATGTACAAGAAATAGAATCTTGTAGAAGATAGAATCTATGCTTTCAAATAGACAAAAGCTTTCTTCAAAATCCTTCAGGCTTTGAGATTTATTACTATATAAAGGAATAAAAATTGAACAACAGACCTTGAAGGCTTGAGAATTAAAAAATGGCTGTAATTTATAATAACCAAACAGGAGTAAAAGAGGTTCTTTAGAAATTTCAGAGGAATTACTTGATTCCTCTTTCTCATTTTCAGTCATACCAAGTAAGCTCTTCACTGGCCAAGAATGCTTAAGAAAAGTTGATTTTTTTTCTGCAACTTATTTTTTCTCCGTAGCTCCCAAGCAGGGATAGGCTCCACCTGATGAACTGGATGCATGATGTGCAAAAGAACTGACCCATTGCTGAGAAGAATGATTTTGTAGACTGGAGCACATCTAAGAGAGTTAGTAGTAGTTACAAAGCCACCGTCACACTTACATGTTAGTACACCGACACGATAAATTTTAAAAGTATTCACTATTGTGAGCATGCTTATTTGTCCTACTTTTCTGCTGAACAAGATTCCCTTTCTTAAATGACTGGATGAGAAAATTGTGGCTTTAAAGAAGTCAATCAGCATGTTGAATTTAAAATCCAGATCAACTTCAACATTGCTACAGACCTTTTAAAGTTTATAGTATTCCTGTGTGGCCTCACAGAAATCTAGTGAGACAAAAGACAGCAAGATTGCTAAATAAGAGAAGCTATTGACAAACATCTTTAACTGATGCAGAGCTTTCAATCATTAATCAAGGGCAACCAAGTTGGAAAGGAAATAGTAAAAGAAAAGCGTAATTCTGGTTACTTAGAAAAACTTCTCTTTAAAGGGAAATAAACTTTTAAAACCTTCGAACTTCTCTGAAAAGGACATTGAAACTTAGCAAGTAAGAACTTAAAAAATATACTCAGAAACCACATTCCCTTTTAAAAACTGTTACTGGAGAGGGCATTGTCAACCCTGTAAAAGAAGGATTACTTCCTATTTGCTTCATAAACCAACTTTATTGCCTATAGGCACTTCTGTTTTCAATGATACTATAGAAACTTTAGGTTTGATATTTAAGTTGTTATACTTGAATCAATTTCTCCCTGCATTATACCAGTGTTCATTTATAATCCCCTTGCATATCTTCAGTAATAACAAGGTGAACTGAATGGTCAGGGAGAACAAGAGTAGTTTCATTTATTATTCAACAGTGACTTATTTTTCTTTATGATCCTGCCACTAGAGATGATTCTTCTAGCTCCTATTACATTATTGAATCACTAAAGGATGGAGTTACAACTAGTAGAAAACCAGTGTGAGTGAAGGATGAATCTATCATAACAGTATATTTTAGCTGAGACTAGTCCTGGTGTTGTTTCCAGACACAATTCACCATCCTTTTCTCATCCCAGTGACTTCATCATCACTCCCTAATGACTATGTACTACACTGGAAACTTTCAGTTCTTCTTTTATCTTATTAGACAAGTTTAACAGGAGCATCATGACCTCAAGGGAATGTTTAATTAGATTTTTACATGCCCTACTGACTCAAAAATAAGTTTAAAGGAAGACAGGCATACAGTTAAACCACTGGCTTGGTTCTTATGTTGATGTAGGTTCAGTTCCTGGCACTGTTACAGTCTTCTCCTGTATTGATAGATAGACTCCATAAATATTACTGAAATTACTTACTATCTTTCTCTGCAAAGAGCTCTCATAATTTATAGTAAAGTCCTGTTTAACATCAGAGGAAATTAAAGTATCTGTCTCTTAATCTTATTGTCTTAATTCCCTTTCTGAATGTCATGGTTAATTTGTCCTTGCTAATCAGGAATCTTGTAAGTCAGTCTTTGCAAGCAGAAGTAACCCAATATGACCAAAGTAGCCGACAATGAAAAATAAATTTTCTGGAAAATGATTTACACAAGTTGTTGGCTGTAAGAAAACTACATTCTGGATTTTTTTTTTCCAAAAGCATTACATTACCAAGCTTAAAGCAATCTTTGAAGTAATTACTGTAATGTCATTCTGACTTGTACAGAAAGTTTCAGTAACTGGAAGTCTAAACAAGAGTCAGACAATATCTGTACAGGTACACATCTGGATGTTCTTTGTTCCTTATGCTCTCTTGCTGTGTCATTGTACAGGGTTGGATGCTTCTTGCTGATAAAGCCCTCAGCAATGATATCAGATCTTACTAAACAGAACTTACAGCTCTAGAGCTTAGAGCACATTCAAGTAAATCCACTGAAGTTAACTGCATTAGACAAATGCAAAACTAGTGTGAGTGAGAAGTGAGCCAGGACCTTAGTGTTATCAACTTTCTCCTTTCTTTTTTAACTGTCACACCTGTTTCTAACAATAAATGTAAAATGTCTGCTTTTATAGTAGATAAGATGACAGTGGCCTGCTCTCAAAGACTTATCCTCCTGTAGGTGCTACTGCTGTATTAAAAGAAATAAAAATTGTAACATGACAACAGGCGCACTCCTGGATAGTGTAAAAGGTATTAGACAGGAGTTAATGTCATTCCCATCTTCTGCCTCTAACCAGATGAGGACTCCAAAACACAGGAACAACAGTACCACATTTGGCATTTGTTATCTGCTGTCATTTCTCAGAATACAGGTGAGAAAGAGTACCTATAGAGCTAATAATCTTGATTACACTGAGAAAAACATTGTACTGTTTGTTATGTGGTTGGTGGCATTAACCACATCAGGAAAGGACGACTCTCCACAGCAACACTCTGCAGGATAGCTCTCTGTGAGACAACTCTGCGTGGGGAGCCATTGGAGTTAGGGTTAGGGTTCATCTCAGGGTTAGTTTTATGTTCAGGGTTAGAGTTGTGTCCTGCAGAGAGTTGTTCCCACAGAGAACTGTCCCCATGGAGAGCTGTCCCTGCAGAGAGTTGTCCTAGACCCAAACACATAGCAGCCATTCTACTTCACATTGTTCCTACCTCCTTCAAGGAACCACAACACATCCATTCCTTATAAATCTCTCAAGATGACACTAAGATAGTCTTTACACACTGAACTGTAAGGTTGGAAGACAAAGCAAGTTATTGTTCGTTGTGAGCCTGATGCACCGCCCAATAAGGGCAATATGTGTTTTCATTGATTTTAATAGGCTTTGGATCAGGTTATGTAAGTAGCTTCTAGCACATGGTTCATCAGGACACAATCCTGACTGCACTAAAAGGTTTCTGAGTGATTTCAGGATGCTAGGATTTCACCTAGTTGTGCGTTTTGCGTTGTTACTCATTTAGTAATCCAAATGAAGTGCAGTTTTACATTGACTATGAGATAAGAAGGGTATGAAAAGTCATATAATGATTGACCATCCTTCCACCATACACAAGGGTAAGCATTGATTATTTACTGTGAGTGTGTATACAAGAAGAGGAGAGTATGTAGTCTTGTAATGGCATGATGACTGCAATACAACTATACTTCCTTATGCACTATAGGGGGCAATATTCAAGCATAATGATGACCTACTGGATTCTGATTATCTTGTCCTAAACCCTGATAAACCTGGTTATTCTTGCAGTAGTGAATTTCTCTCCAGTAAAGCATTTTCCTTGCCAAAGTATATATTTTTTGGCAGCATCTGGCACTTTCCAGTCCTGGAATCTGACGTAGGCTTGTAAATTGTGTTAGGTTGGCAGGGTTTTCAACCTCTAGAGCACTGAATTGGTGTAAAATAATACATTATATTGTTTCCCACTCTTTCTTTTATTTTTTTTCCTCAAAAGAATTCTAAACTCTGAAATTTCCGTTTCATATCCCAGTGCAATACTCACAGAACTATAGGTCTTTCTCTCCACATGTTGCAACTGGCTTAGGAACCACTGTGTGAAGCATAATGGCTCTCTCACATGCTTAGTATACTTAATGGCCTCCAAAGAAGCCGTTCCTTAAAAGGGCAGAGTAAAGTGCAGCTATATGTGACAGGAAATTTTTTAAGTGCTGTACTTTGGAAATAAGTTTAGGGGAAGAGGATTTTTTTTCCCCAATTAAATACACAATGAGGAAAAATATTGCTCCTGAAAGCATATTTCTAGAGAAAAAAATTATCATCTTCAGCTGTGTGGCAGACTAAATAAACACAAACATATAGATTAAAAATTAAGACACCTTTTAGAATAAGTCTACATTTGTTGGCTAACTGACTTTAAAGAAGTGAAACAGTTGATTTACTCTCCATTTGAAACATCAAGGAGTTTTCATTTCTTCATAAGGTGCAGCTTATAAATCTTGATTATTCAGACAAAGCACACTGTTAGGTCTTGATAGATTTCTCTCATAGATTACTACTGAGTGCTTAGCTTTTTCAGTCTCACTCACCTAGAATTTCAAAGCAATGAGCAAACATCTTACCTCAGACTTGGTAATTAATGCAACTCAGTATTCCACAAAGCAGTAGCTCTAGTGCAGTATCTCAATATTACCAAGTGCATATGCTTTCCTACTTGTGCATACTGATAAAGCTTATCCCCTATTCTCATGCATATTAAATTAGACTTCAGAGCTAGAACATCCTTTCATTGAGCATTTATAAATGCTAATATATGCTCATTTTGATGAATACAAACAAAGATCAGTCTAAGCATAATTATTTTGTGGCGCTAACAAAACATTGATGGAAAATGGAAGCTAAACATTAAATATTGTAGCTTCAAAATGCATGCAACTTATTTACATGAAAATCAGCTTGCCTGCTTTGCAATATTTAAACCTTGAGGTATTTCTGCTAAGGGACTTTACAACAGTTCACAAGATTTTTGTTTGCTTGCATGATTGTTTGTTTGTTTGAACAGTTAATAGAAATATCAAAACACAGGAATTTACTGTGGATTTATCATTGACTCATAATTTTCCAAATACGGATTAGAAATTCCAGAGTGCCCTCAAGAAGTATTACCAATATAACATTAGACAATTTGTCTAGGATCACAAAGGGTTGAAAAGTGATATCAGTAAACTCTTGTTTTGCATTTATAATCCAGAATAGGCAAGATAGCCTTATATATAGGACATAGTCAAATAAGTATGGAGATCCATCATAAAACAGTAGATTGGCTGACGGGCTATTTAGAACAATAGGTATCATATGTAATTGTTAAAATGGGCAGGGGGAAGCTTACACACTCCACCAGTAACACATATTTTGTGATTTAGGACAAATCACATACAATGGAATTAATTTCCTTGGACTTCAGTTGCATAGAAAAGGTCATACGTATACTCTAAGACTGGATCAAGTAGCTTTCTATGTAGCCAATGAAAAGCACGGGCTTTGTCAGAGGACAATTCATTTCATTTTAGGCAAAGCATTGAATACAGGAATAAGTCATTCTCCAGACACACCTGCTTGTGGATTCAAGTATATTAAACTAGATCCCCATATTCAGATAGTAAAGCTGAGTAAGACGAATGTCAGACTCAGCATCCCTAGTCCTGCATGCCACCATAAGGTAGACAGTACATGCCAATCAAAAATACCCGTACCACTAGTTCCCAGACCAGATCTAGTGCACAGGGTGTGCTTGTTCACTAACTCCATTGTAGTATAGCACCACAAAGCCTCAACCTTGCCATTCAGGTCACAGAAAAATTCTCTCTGACTGACCTACCACTTCATAGTACTCTCACATACAACGAGGTACTACAAATTACAAACTAGACACAGTGGTAAATGAGCAAAATGTTTGTCATTACACTTCTTTGGAGGATCCCTCACAGATGTACCCCAAAAATGCTATCAGTGTTTCAAAACTGTGCCAACTATATTACCCTGACACTCAGAAAGAACTATTTTGAGTTTCTCAGTAAAAGGTTATAGTACACTAATAGGTCAATAGCCTTCCACAGTTGCTTTAAAAGCTGCAGTTATAGCTGAAGATTATAGTATTTATAGCTGCAGTTATAGTTGGAGACTCTAATAGTAGGTTAGGAATAAGTTCACTGTTTTTCAGATTTATGATGTTTTTCTGAATTACAGTCTCAATGACATTCTCAGGTTCTACCACTGGGCTAAAAAAGACACTATGTACAGCAAATATGGAGTCATATAAAATCTCAAAAACACATTACCCCAGTTCTTCCTAGAGTCCTCTAAAGAGTAGCTTTGTGTTTAACCTGGGCTATTTTTCATTTAATTTCCTAATGCTAATGCTACAGCAGTAGATTATAATCCTCCATAGAATGCCTAGATAGTTTGACAACTGAAACTTCTATAGTCCACCTATACCAGTGCTTCTCACATAGAAAGCATCAGTGGCAGATCAGATGGCAGCATCAGTGAGATTTTTTTGAGGGAAGGGCAAAGGGGGAACAAAGAAATCAAGCATAAACAGGCCCTTCTAAATTAATCCACTGACTATGCATTATTTGATAGGAAAGTGCTGCTAGTATAGAAGCCAGCTGTTTAACTATTGGAATTCTGTACCTTGACCTACTTTCAGGGGACTTCAGAACATTGTGAGTAGACTTTATATTTTCCTGTCACACATGGAAAGAAATGTTCACATAATTGGTACAGTAGATTAAATGAGAGCCAAAAATCCTATTTAAGTAATCTTTGACCTACATGATAGGAAACCCTTTTTGAGTGAGCAAAAGACAAAAAAGGAAAGAAACCTCCAAGGAAATCAGTGTACATCAGCAAAAAGGAATGTCTAGGACTGTTATACGTCCACAGGCAGCACTTTGAAGGTTGAGTAAATATAAGAAACTTTTTGATAACAGCTGGAAGACAGCATTCAAATTCTGTCAAAAAGATGCCCAGTATACTGATAGAGCGGATCAGTCAGTATTTTAAGGTAATATCATAAAAAATATTAAGGAACATAAACCAAATATATGTTCAGGACCACCAGCCACACAGATTTTAGTCCAGAAATCAACTCAAGTGCTTAGTTAAATTAGTTCCGATATAGGAGAGCACTCAGGCATGTGCTTACTGTTGAATACATCCTTTAGTCCAACAGATTATGTAGGACCTTGAACATTTGTCTAAATTTAAGTGAATACTTCAGAAATTTGATGAACTGGGACCATCTTATCCTGCAGTGCTTCCTGAAGAAGATGGCTCAAATACTGATAATATCTGTTGAAGTGGTATTACTTCTTTGTATTTCTTTATCTCAATTTTGTCCATAATAGCTTCTTTTGTATACAGAAACACTTCATAGCAGCAATTTAAAATCTATCAATTTGAAATTAATGTAGACATCAGGTACTTCTCAATTAGAATCATGATTACTTTTTTTCCCCCTTTAAAAAAAATTATTTATTTGTCCTATCTGTGTTACACACTAAAGGAAATACCACTTTCTATTTAATACTAATTTTAAGTATATTTGATTGATTTCAAAAACCTTGGGAAAAGTTATTTTAAAGAAAAAAAGTAAAATCATTTGACTTCACAATACTATTGTTATCTGATTGTGAAGAATGAGTGTTTAGTATACTACGGAACACATATATACTTAAGTCTATAAATAAACGTCAGAGTTATTACTGACTGCAGCTCTATTGTGTTAAAGATTCCATTCCAGACTAGTTACGTGTACCATACAGAGCTATAAGATATTATATTGTCCTTTATAAAGTTATTATTCTGACAGAAAGAAAAGCAACTTAGATATCTCACAGCATTCTGGAAACATTCTGCCTGCCTCTGGCCTGGACAGGGGCATACTCTTCTGGGTGGAAAACTGGTTGGATAGCCGGGACCAGAGAGTGGTGGTAAATGGTGTTAAATCCAGCTGGAGGCCAGTCACAAGTGGGGTTCCCCAGGGCTCAGTGCTAGGTCCAGCCCTGTTCAATGTCTTTATCAATGACCTGAATGAAGGCATTGAGTGCACCCTTAGCAAGTTTGCAGATGACACTAAGCTGGGTGGAAGTATTGATCTGCTGGA
>WAAB01009244.1:0-42228 GCA_013389865.1 Piaya cayana | reverse complement strand
GGAGGTTTAGACTGGATATCAGGGAAAATTTTTCACAGAAAGGGTCACTGAGCACTGGCACAGGCTGCCCAGGGAGGTGGTTGAGTCACCATCCCTGGAGGTATTTACAAGACAGGCAGATGAGGTGTTCAGGGACATAGTTTAGTGGCAGATAGGAGTGGTTGGACTCAATGATCCAATGGGTCTTTTCCAACCTGGAGATTCTATGATTCCATGATCTTTGGTCTGGCTACAGTAAAAATAGTTCTGAAGTACAGCAAGATTTTCACCTAAAAGATTACAGGGTTCAGGATTTGTGCTAATTATATGTGCATATGATAGCACAGGAGAAATCTGCTGCTGATTTCTATATAAGACAGACAGTGCTTCCTGGGTTGTTCAAGATATTTTATCAACTTTATAGATGGTTAAATTCAGACACTGAAGAGTAAAATAACTTCCATGATACCACACAACAAGGTAGTAACTAGATGAGAATAAAATTCAGAATCAAGAACTTAAAACTAACAAAAAAATTGTCTAAGTTTGTCCTTGAGTTATACACATATAAAGGAGGAATGCTATTAAAGTTAGAGTACCCAGCTGTAGTTCCCCTACTTTATTTACCATCAAAGAAAAATCAAACATATTCCTATTAAAATTACTGTATTTACCAAAGAGTCATAAATTTCATAAAAGAAATTATAGTGATTAACTGGTAGAGCACTATATAACCCACTGCATGTCATTGTTTTTTCTTATGTCTCAAGTAAAAAAATAAAGGAAAGAAAGGACCATATTACACAATTAAGCTAAATTTACAATGACAAAATACAAGCAATGCTGTATAAGCACAGGTGAAACACAGACAAATTGATTGTTAAAAGAGATTAAAGATTTTCCAAAAGCAAAGATCTTATCTACTAACCAGGTCATTTTTTGCTTTAGTCAGGGCAAAGCTAATTGTTAACTGTATAAAACAACAAAATTTTGAAACCTTCCAAACTTTACATTTCATTATAAACCCTTTATATACCAAAAAAAAAAGCTCATAGCAGACATTAGTACTTCTTAGTAGATCATTTTGACCAGAAAATACCACTAATAGAAAATATCCCAAAAATTGCTCTACAGAGTAAAGAACTGACTCCAGTAAAGAACAAGAATGCCTATTTTGCTATTAGATCTTACAAGTTGAAGACATTTATAGTCTTGCTACTCAAGGAAGGAAGATTTCTTCTATCAAGTTCTGTTGTTAAATCATGGGTGTTCCTGGCCAACACACTTCATTTTACTGATTCTAAATTTTGTCACCTAGAGGTAATATGATCTTCCTGGCAAAATATTGAAACAGCCTCTTCTCCCAAGTAACAATAGTACAAAAGGAAATGGCCTCAAGTTGCATCCAGGGAAGTTTAGACTGGATATTAAGAAATTTTTCTTTCATGAAAGGGTTGTCAAGCACTGGAACAGGCTGTCCAGGGAAGTGGTTGAGTCACCATCCCTGGAGGTGTTTAAAAGATGCGTGGATGTGGTGGTTAGGGACATGGTTTAACAGTGGAATTGGCAGTGCTAGGTTAACAGTTGGACATAATCTTAAAGGTCTTTTCCCAACCTAAATAATTCTGAGTATTAATCCTAAAATCTCCTACTGGATTTATAGGGGTTTTTTTTTAATAGATAACTTCTTCTCCAGGTAGAAAGGTCATGATAAGCCAGATGAAACTAACCAATGAACTGTCCATCCTTATTTTTACTATTAACAGTAGCCAGGGAATCAACAAGACCTCTATGACTGCAGGTTGCTGTGAAATACCATTTAATGGAAAGTTCTTGAACAGAAGCTTTTAGCGTGTGTTTGCTTACCAAAAAAATGGCAGATTGAGAAAAGAAAGGTAAGCTAACTAATGAAACACAGTTCATCTGGATTTATTAACAAGAGTTACACCTGCATCTGCAGGAACAGAATTTGCCCTTTTAGGTTTTAAACAGGAGCAAGACAAAATGTGAAACAGCTCTGGATATCTCTCACAACAATGACACTCCACGTTTTATCATGACTGCTAAAACTTGAAAGTATTAGGCTAAGGCAACCTAATTAACAAACTTTAAAAAAGTCTCCAGGGAAAAGATTACACTTTATATTATAACTTAGTGACTGAAAAACATCCAGAAAAAAATCAGTGTCCTAATATTTATATTTTTCAGTGACACAGAAAAAATAAAAAACAAGTACACACACGCACATACAAATCAAACTATTACTGTCATCTACTCCTGGCTTGCTGATCTGTTTAGTCTCATGAAACAAATAATTTAGCAGGCAATGTACAATATAGGGGTCCTCAGTGGCTCACGATATACTAAGTAAGCGGTTTTTTTTCTTTTTGTTTAATTTATAGTCCTGGAAGAAAAGACATTTAAAAACCTATTGTCTGGGTTTACTAAGCTCATGGGAATTATTAGGTCTGTATTGCTGGCTAAAGTATTAGACATATTTTACCACTAGAGGTCTTTTCATTTGCGGATATGCTAAGGCCTCAAGGGTTCTTCATCAGTGGACATATGTTTTAATCATAGAGAACTGCAAAATGCTGTGGTACCTTCAAATTGACAAATATGGATATTAACCTAGAGTTTGCTGTATAAGCATTGGAGGCAATAATTTCCCAAAAAGCAAGTGAATTTTTGTCTCTTTTGATACTATTATCACTTATCTAGCCTGAGTAATTTCTTAAAATGTAAACTCCTGCCAGACTCTGTGAATAACAGATTTTTGATCTCAACAATAAAACTGAAGGCAAAAACTAAAAAAGTAAGAAAAAAATGGTGGACTTACTTCATTTTTTGGCTCTTGGTGCAATATTCGTTCCTTTTTTCCATATTTTTGGGTTCTTAACCAATGTGGACAATTCTGTAAATGGAAACATTTCATGCTGAAAATGCCAAAAAAAACATCTAATCTTTTCAGAATTTTACTGTCTGAAACTGAATTCTACCAGAATTTTAAAATAGATGTAGTAAGTAAGCAACTACTTTTTAAATTATTTTACTGTTCCTTCATTTCTATTTAGTCATAAAAGTTAATTATAACTCCACATCCAACTGGGTGGCATACAAACAAACAAGCTCAGGAAATAATGGGTCTATAACCTTTGCAGAGTATAGCAGAGAAACGAACAGTTACTAAATAAATCATAAATCATTGGAAAAAAGTCTAAGAGTACTATGAATGAAAATGTCACCCTTTAGAGGAGTTGAGTGAAAAATACAAAACATTTGCCAATCAAGTAGTTGCTACAGATTCCCAGTGCAAACATAAAACACAGGAAAGACCATGTTGTGTCAGTCCCATTTCCTAGTTTGTGCAAAGCTGTAGAATATAAAATTGTCTGATTTTTCTGTTCCACCAGCCATCTTCCTATTCTTGCTGTATTTCATTGGTTATCATCTTACCTTATTTCCTGCTTCCCACTAGTTTTTGAGCTTTCAGATCTTAGAGCCTGTGCAGTGGTATATTTCCCTTTGGAACACAATCTGACTTCATGTAGGGGTTCAGCGTAGCCTTTTTCATTAGAAAATACTTGCCTCCAGCACAGACATGAGCTACGAGCTTTAAACACTCACTACTCAACAATCAGTTTTAATCCAGAAGCTAAAGGGCAGATTTCCTTTGCAAGGCTTCTAAATGCCAGATTTCAACTTCTTCCCTCTCCATTTTCAGTGCCAAGAGAGTTCAAGAAAATCTTTTAGTAAGATATGGTTTTGCTCGAGTGCTTAAATAGCAGCCACCCATAGGCAAAGATCAAAGCTGGCCATTTCTGGGAATATCTTTTGAAGTTTTATCTGAGAATAGGGGTTTAGAATAGATACACACAGGCAGACTCTGCAACTGCCATTGATGATTCAGTTAAAGTGATGTAACTTAATGTGATTGCTGCTGAGATTGTGCATTTTCTTTCTAACATAAAACCTTTCCATTTGTGTTTTGAATAGGTAAGCCTACAGGGTATGGATCCAGCAGTAGACGCTTACACCACAAGGGAATAGTGGATGAATGCTGCTTCCAGAGTTGTGACCTGAGGAGGCTGGAGATGTATTGTGCTCCAATAAAGCCACCCAAATCTGCACGCTCTGTACGTGCTCAGCGCCACACTGATATGCCAAAAGCACAAAAGGTAGGCCGGGCTGAAAAAATAATAATAGAAAACCACTACCTATTTTAAGTAAGGCATATCCTGCCAAGGCTGGTAATGTCGCAAACAACTGGTGTGTTTTGCCTACTAAGGACATTGAGACTTAGTGGATTTTTGGAAAACAGTGTCCATGGTAGGAAGTAAGTAGGAAATTAAGTGATCTGTCTCCATTAAAACATTGAATAAAACATGAAATTGCTAAGCTAGTAGCTGTGAAGCTTTATCCTGCTACTGGGCAGTAACTGACCAGAACTCATGTCATCCAATCTTAAATGTCACCTAAGTCTTCTCTCAGAAGAGAAAACAAAGAATGAATATTTAACAATCAATCTATCCAGAACTTCCTCACTCATCTTCCCTTGTCAGGAACATGAAGAGTGGTGATCAAGAGGGAAAACAAAGCTCTTCTGCCATTCATCTTATGTGTAAACAAAGAAATTATTACTTTGGGGTTTATTTATTATTAATTTTCAGGACAAAATTAACTGGATAGTCACTGCATTCGCTATATACTTCATTTTAACTGTTTAGTGTTCAATATTCATGTTCTCCAGCACTTCAAATCTTCATTGGTGTTATTTTTATAGTTCTGGAGTTCAGAGTATCCAGATATTTCTTCTTGTCATATTAGATACTCTATATTTATATGTAGTTAAATCTCATTTCTCCTCAACAGAGCTTAGAGTTCAACAGAACCTTAAACTAGGCTGCCATTAAGCTCATGTCCAACTGTCTCTCCTGTTTGATTTCTGAACAACTGTTTTACATGTTATCTGTCATCTGCTGTAAGAATCTAGTGATGCATTTCATTGCTGTTGACCCTGTCTGTCCCACACGTATGCTGGCCCCACTTCTGCAGTTGTCTAAAGGTTTTTTCTTATATGGAATGGAACTGCATGAAATCCTAAGATTTCATAGGAAGGCAGAAAAACAGCACTGTGTAGTAATTTCCTCAATATCATCTTTATGAAAAGAACAAGGGAAAACATTCTAGCATCCACTTCTTTTGCATAAGCCAGTCCTTAGAACAGAATATTTTAACTGCTTTCTCTACAGTTTTCAACCTTTAAAAGTAATAGTTGTGTGATTCTCCCCATGAAGTACCACCTGAGCCACGAGCACTTCAAAAGGCACACAAGAAGACAAGTGAAGTCGTCTTCACATAGAGTTCAACTATAGACAAGAAAGCCCTGTGGTTTATTCCTGTCTGTGCACACACATGATTAAGACTTGCGGGAAAAGAAGAAAACAGGCTTGGCCAGCAATCTGTGTGCTCGTTCCCGTATTTGTTGCTAAGGTGATGGTAAAACATTCTGTAACTTCGAGTAAAAGGAGAAAAGATACCTGCCAGCTCTCTGATGGACCTTCACACCACTGTCCTCAGAGGGCCAAGAAATGATGTCATTCTTTAGTCAGCTGCCCTCTTCCCAGTTCAAAAGACAGGCAGGAAAACACTTTTCTTACTAACAGGAAGAAACAGAAGAAAAGTCTTGCATCTTTCAGCAGCAGCAGGGGAGGTTGTGTTCAAGAGATACAGGAAGAAGGAAAAAATTGGAGGTGCACGTAGTAGTTGAGAAAACCTACCTGCAGAAGAAATCATCCAGGAAATTAAAAGGAGAAGAAATCAGGAGTTGAAAAGGACAGTAAAAAGACAATGAGGACCAGAGGAAAAGAAAGGGAAGGGAACAAGATCAAGGAGGCTGAGGAGATGAGAAATGTTGAAGAGCTGAACACACCATAGTGCATCACACGAAAAAGACAGAATTTTGATAAAAGGAGAGAGAAAATACTATTAGAGAAAAAAAAAAAGAAAACAACACCTTAAAGGAAAGGGATGGTAAAAGGAGGAGAGAGTTGAACAGAAATATAAAAATCATAAATGTTTCTTGATAGGAACATGGGTATAAAATGACAGAAATCTGATGGGAAAAACAATTTGAAGTTTTCATTAATATCTGTGAATGGAGAAATTAGCTCAAGGAAACAAACTACTGAGAGACTAGGATTTTTTTTCATATTTATGATAAAAAGAAGATATAGGGAAGGGAAGAGAAGAGAAACAGAATTAATTAAGAAAAACTCTACGAGAAAAAGCTCTGCTGCATATTCTCATGCAATTTTTTTTCTCTTTTTACAATCAACTGTACATGCCTTCATTAAGAAAGCCAATGCTATGTTCATACTTCCTTCTTTAGATAAGTTCCCCCACTATGAACAAATTTAGATAATTCTCATTGTTTATATGTGATTTTAATTTAAAAAAATTAATTATACTACAGTCAGATTATTTTTCAGCTGAGCAATTTTTTTTCTACTTTAGCATATTTTTCTCTCAATGTCACATTGTATATGAGATACATATCTTACAAATATAAAGTGAATACATGTATATAACATAATATACATGACTAATTTTTTTCTTATATAGGTAAAAGATTTAAGGAAGCATTAAGTGGAATATAGAAGATTTTGTAATTAGTCTCAGATTTCATATGTCATCAGTTTCTTATGCCTTTCATATTTCTGATGTAGCTTTTATTTGGCATCTCTTCCTGTTTATTTTATGATAAACAAATGCAGGATTTGGAGTTTGCTTTAAGTGTTTCTGTAAGTGATCTGCTTTCTCAGTTCCTTGAGTAGATCATTCCTTCTGTGTATAATTTGGTAGAAGAGCTTTAGTAGAGAAGGGCCATTTTTCTGCTAAAAGGTTACGTTAATGCTGAACTTGAGTTATTACATTACAAATAAGTGTTGCTACACTACAAGCACAAAATGAATGATGAGGGCCAAAAACTGAATGATTCATGTGGGTTGGGAAACTCAAAATGCCTATTTGCTGCTATAAGGGCACCATCACAAACTAGTTTTAATCCAATTAGCGAGACTGTATGTGTAGAGTTTTGTTGATTTGTAGCTAACAAATAAAATATTTCTTTCTCTGTAGGACCATTATTTGTCCTGTTCTAAGACATTTACTCACAAGTAAATGAAAAAGTGTAGAAGAGTAAAAAATAAGCACAGTGTTATGATATACTATGGGATGTCATATATGCAGCAAACTTCACAGATTCACAGAAGAAAAGAAACTAAGAAAGAAGGTAGTTAGAAGCACTTTGTGCACCACAACTGCTGTATAGAATGGAGCACATACCAAACCTTTAACCCTATCCTAATTTAGATGCCCAGCTTTCATTACATCGTTTGCACTCAGTCTGTGACAAAATTACCTTAGACTGGAGCAGCCAACAGATGCAACATACACACGTAATAGCTTGCAGAGAGAAATAAGGTATGCATCAGAGCACAATGTGATAGCTACAGGCTAACTGCCCTAGAATCTCCAGTGAACACATGGGATAACTGAGTATCTTCCCAGCTGGATTTCAGCGCTGTGCGCCTTGCATAAATTGTGAACTATAATAATATGTAGTTTCTATCATTGCCCAGAAGTCAAACATCTTTCTCAGACATCTATCTAAAGGATACCAAACTCTTACCAGAGTGGAAGTCCCCTACTTAAAAAGAAGTATCTCCCCTGTTCCCTGAAATACATTATATTTTTTTAGTCAAAGCCTCCAGACACCACCTAAACTGTCTGGATTAGCAACTCTGTCTGGGGTCAAAGAACTTTGTCGTTTAAAAAGCTTGAAGAGCATAAAGATTGTTTTCTATAGTGTGAAACAATGAATATATCCAAGCTGGATATATTTTGCATTGATTCAAAACAAGATTCCAGGAAAACAAAGGGTAAAAATACTAAAAATAATTTAAAATTAGCAAAACACTTGTACAATTAAACAAATAGGTAGATATTTTTGCAGGATCACAATCCAGCATATATACCTGTTAGTCTTGCAGCAATTTTCTTTTATAATAACTTTCATTTGAAAATTCATGAAGAGTCATATAAAAAATTAATCTTTTAAAGAATAAAGAAAACCTAAACATTTGATGAAATGACCCGAGCAACCTGTAGGACCTGTTTTTCACTCTTTTATTGACCACTCAATTATGCTCATCCACATTCTCTATTTTATTTACTTGCTTTATGTTTTAATATTCTGTTGAACGCTTTCGATAGAATCCTTACTGACAGAAAATGAGAGATACTTACGCATCCATCTTACCAGAACTGATAAAAAATAGGAAGTGAACAAGTGCATAGTACAAATCTGTTATAAAATTCTTCATCAATTCCATTCGGCTATGTATATAAGCAGAGATTATTAAAAAGGACACAAATCAATCATATTTCAGCATTTCTAAAACCAAGGAAAAATTTTAACAAAGAGAACAAGAGTGAAACCAAAGTCCTTTAAAGTCTCATTTAATAAGCAAATATATCAGCTAGTTAGGTAGCACTAAGGGACAGAGTGAAACCTTTAGCACTTATGCTGGAAAGTAAAGTAATAGTTTTATCTATTTTTTTTCCTTCATTTCTTTATCCTCCGAGAAATGCTAAAAAGGTTCAGTCAATTTATCCCTAAGTGAATTACATTTTAACAGTAATTTGGAAAACTAGTGAGCAGACCTTTGAAAACCAAATGTTGTCTGTTCAAGCAAGGGAAATCGAGTTATTTCCACAACTGTGTACATGAGGGAAGACTGTGACCTCTGAATGAAACAGTGGCACAAAGTTCTTACTAGTTTAAAGCTACAACATACCTTCAAAATCATTATATGAATGTGAACACTGTCAAGGCTAAATTTAAAAGCCAGTAAATAAAGAAGAAGGAAAGCAAAATAACCATAGTACTATGCCATTTCCTTGTACCCTGAGCAAGATGGTCAATGAGGTGTACATCTTGATATAATTTTTCTCTTCCTCAGATTTTCAGTCCTTGTTCTTCTTTAAGCCTCATACATGGAAAATTCACATTAATATATATACCAACAAAGCATCAATAAGAAGCAGATTTCAAAAAAAAACCTTCAAGATTTTTATCTAATCTTCAAAATTTAAATAAATAATAAGCAGAACTAAGAGAAAGAGGGAAGAGATCTAATATTTTTGGTTGAAGAAAATTCCACTAAGAAAACAGCATCTCATTAATCTTTTCAAGACTGGCAGATTCTTTTGTAATTGGCTCAGTGTCAATTCACAGACACATTTACAGGCCAAAATACACTCACTGGCATTAATTCTAATTTCTGTTACAGCCGTGTCACATTACCAAGCCACTGAGAGAAACTTTAGGTATAACAGATAGAAGAACTTGGCCTCTTCACTTACGAAAATTATTTTCTCCTATTGCTTACTTTCCAGTCTTGTTATTATGTTACTGGTCACACTGCCCACAGAACTGAAAAGCTTTCAAAGAGACTCCAGAGAGATCGTAGCTAAAATACTATGCCTGTTACTACAAACATTAGATTTTCCATTTATTACCAATAAAGCAAGAGATCTTTTAATGCCAATATGAGGTTTGAATGTCCATCCTAATGGGATATGAATGCTGCTGCATGCTTCCCAAGAGCTTTCCCTCTCAGTTAAATGATTTTAATATCACTCAGGCAGTTGTTATCCTTATGTTAATGCTGCTGGGCCTCCAAATATCCATGCTTGAGGTGATAAATCAGAAATCTGCACTTCTCAGCTCATGAGCTGATTTAGACAAAGCTGACATGTTGGATCTCTCATCTTAAAATGCTTATTGTCTTTATCTGCATCTGAAAATCAACTCAGAGGATCTGATAATGAAATGAGCACCACAGATACCAATTTTATTTCTAGTTACCTTTTTTCCCAAAGATTTGAGAACTGAGGTAAGCTTCTCTATACCAGTGAAAATGCAGGACTGAGAGCCTGATTCAGGCATTCAGACTTTATTTTTTTTCAATGATTTCAACATTGCATACTTGAAAAATTGTAGTTTATGGGTCAAAGCATTTTCTGGCATACATGTTACAGTTGCCATCGCCAGTGCCACTTCTTTGGAGTTTTTCACCAAAATGCTGATTCCAGAGGAGAAACTATTCAAAAAGTAACCTGCCGTCATCCCTCAATTTCAAAGCTACCCTGTGTATTATGACATCTCTTTTTCCACCTATACATCAATATCAAAATCCATAACTAAAAGCCTACTGCATCTTAATACTTGCTTTATTTGGATGATAAGGCCATTTTAAAGTCAAACAGCCACAGGAGTGAACTTATATTTACATTTGGGATCCATATAGTTCAATTTCATCCAAGAATACTCTGAATGCCACTGCAATGCAAAATGGCTGTTGTTTCACAATAAGGTTCTCCCTGTCTATTTTATAGATCATAAGTGTGCAGCCTTTAAGAATGTATGACTTTCTGCAAATAAAATGCAGCATATAACTTTTCCTGTATGTGGGTAAACTCTTTTCAAATAGGAGCACCTATGGGCAGCAATAACAAGGGTATTTTGCTTTTGTTGACAACAAAAATAAAACGGGATAGGACAGATGTGTCAAGGAATTTCTGTCTTCCTAGTTCATCGTTACCAATATAAGCACATGTAGCATAAGGCAGTATCCTTAATAGTGGCATACTCCTGTGAAGCGTTGCAATTAAGATTCTAGTGAAAAATTGTTGAAAATTGAAGCGTTTATCCAGAATGAGTACTTCAGGGTGAAAACTATGCTATAACTTAGGGAAAATTAAAGCCATAAAAGGTAGTTTAGGGAAAACTGGGAGAGAAAGGGACAACAAAATAGCAGAAATTATTTTAATTTCTGGATAAGCAGAAATTCTGTTGGCATTTCTCTTTCTATATTTGATCCATGCTAAGGAAGCTATTCTATAGGGGTAGCTGCAAAGTTTCGTGAAGACAATTCAGTATCCTACCTAAGTGATGACGAGAATAGTGACTAGAAAATTAATCTCTTCTTCCTCGTTAATACTGCATTTTGGACAAAGAACGCCTAGAATGGCAGATTCCCCACAAAGACATTTCTTCATAATGAATAGTTTGCTATTAACAAATTTGGCTTGTCAGTAATGATAAATCTTGGTTTGGGTCATTGTTCTTGGTGGTGGTATAATTAATTTAACAATTACTCGTACTGTTTGGGTATGGGGTTTTTAATATTCTGGAAATAATAATTCAACTCATATCCATCAGAACCCAACAAGACCAGTGAAAATTAATAATTCTAGGTGAGCTCAAGTTTTGTGATCCTTTGCCAGTTTCTGGTCTAGTTTATGTTTACTAGATACTGGAAGTAAACGGAAAGGTTATATAGGGAGTAGTATTTTATATAGGAAATAATTTTTATAAACACACAAAAATACTGTCAAATCAGTTTTCATTTTCATTCTGTCCATGAGAAAAGTAGACAAAAATTTAATCACTTTTTAACTTTTGGAGATTACATTTACTTTTTTTTTGATGGAGGGCAGTAAATAACAGATAATGCAGTGGCAGAGCTGCATACTAATGCCTCACCTTTCTCAGGGAGATGTTTTGTTTTTTCTTAGGACAAAGGACATGATTAAAGTCAATAAAGAATTTTACTTCTGATGAAAATTATAAATATGGAGAATTAGTTAACAATTCTGCCTTTAGTCTGGTGCAGAATGTGCAAAGATTTGGGCCCAGCTAACGTTTACCAGCATGGAAAACAACAAAATCAAACTGAAAGGTATCAGCTATACCCGTCACTGCTGTGCATGGAAAGACAGTGAACTGAGAGAATTATTCATTCCAAATACCTCTTGATTTGCCTGGCACACCACCTTGTCTCTTTTTGAAAATACAAATTATTTGGCTATGGCTCCTGCAGTGATCCCACACATTTTATCCTCCTAAAGGTCTTATCCAACAAAAACCTTGCACATTTAATACGTAATTTATCCAAAATGTAGATAACAGAGCCCACTTAGGAATTTTGAAAACCCTTGACCTCTGGACACCAAAGCCCAGGAGGCTCTATAGATCTTGTTCCCTGTACAACCTGCTTTTGCAAATGTCCTTGTTCTGAAAGAAAGGAAATCTCTGGTACCTACTGTATGCGTAAGCCCATCCAGGTTCCAGTATGTAGTTCTTTACTCTGCCAAGATCAACAATGACAGCAATCAATGTGTTTATGCCTAGGAGAACAGGGGAACTCAGTGTGCAGAAGTTTTGTATAGTTAAGCTCTCTTTGAGTTGGCAGAAGGTCTCTAACAATTCCAGTATTGAGGATAAGTGTTTTCTCACTAATATAAGTTTTGTAGTCATACAGTGTATTAAAATCTATCTGGAATAATTATTTTTTTCTACACCTTCAGGAAGTGCATTTGAAGAACACAAGTAGAGGGAACACAGGAAACAGAAACTACAGAATGTAAGAACATGCCATCCACAAGAATGAAGAATGAATGTGCCATCTGCAGGATACTTTGCTGTAAATAAATTATTTGTTAAACATTGGAAGACTTAAAAAAAACTACGGTTTAATAAGCTTGATGCAATTTCAACCAATGGGCATTCTCCCAGTGAACAATGCAACTAAACATTCCAGTATTAAGTCTTTAGAGAACAGAACATTTTAACCAGCCCAGAGCTAAAATATTCTGTGGTTGATACATTACTGTTTGTTAGTCTGTTTTAAATGTCCTGCAAAAGATCTCTTAAAGTCCTGTGCCCCTCAAAAGCCTACAAATTTATGGGCCTTTGATGGATCCAATTGCACTAAATTAACCTATGAACACTGGCTGCTGGAGTCATTCATCAGCCATGTCTAAGTGGTGTTTTTTTTTATTTGCACTTCTATACAAGCCACAGGCTGTTTGTTTTACAGTGTCTGATAACATTGTTTGTCTACCCCTTCATATTTGCACAGTTTGACATTCCCAGTAACAGCAGCAGTAAGGTAACATATACAATTTTAAACATCCATTAATTCCATCTGAGGCATTTTGACAGAATATGAGTTATAGACACATTTGTTTTAAAACAGTTCTACTTTTCCTTCTCTTGCAAAGCTGCAGTTTATTGCAATTTGTGAGACAAATGATTTTTGAAAGCAGTTAAAGCATACATAGGCTCTCAAACCATTAATGATTCTTCCAGGTAATTATTTTGCAATGGTATAGGTAACTTCTTTCTTCCTCCATATAATGCAGTATGTAAAATTTAGCATATTAATAATACACATATATCAAACAGTATGTAAAAATCTCTGTTTTATAGTACAACGGTGCTATTTTATAGTTTGTCACATGAAAGAGTCTGGCCAAAATGGTAACAGGTAAAAACAAATATGGAAATCTCAAGCCAAAGATTAAACAACAATTTTTAAAGTATTCAGTTTAAATGAAAAGAAATTACTTTGGATTCAACATGGAAACAACTTTCCCATCTTCAAAAGAAAATCCAGATACTTCTTTACTTTTAGATGTTTGAACGGTGGTGTTTTCACTTACAGTTACACGGAACGTAAATTAATAGCTGCCTAGGTCTGGAGAAGACAATTTGAAGAGCAGCCCTCAAATTATTCAAAAGGGTAGCCCATCAGGTCCCAAATCTTTCTGAAATATCAACATTCTATTCAAACACATGAGGTTACTCAAGTTCCCTGCAATTTTAATTCTTCCCACAATCAAGTGTGACTAACTTGACTGTTAACTGGGCTGTTGCATCTCTCTTTAAATTAGAAAAGCTAATCTAATCACCAAATTACAGTGTAGAACAAATCCCCAAAAAGAGGATTTCAATCCGCTACTTATAATAGCTGTTCATGCACTCTTGTGGGAGACGTGTATTTCCGGATAATCTCTGCCATGTAATCTTCATAGGCCCTGCACTGATTCTGCCTTGAATAACACTGTGTCCTATGCTCTAGTTTTGTGAATCATCTCAGCACTTAATTGTCCTTGCAGTAAAGGGGGACAGGTAGCAGAGAGTGCCTCAAGGTAAGCAATACACTTCTCTGAGAAAGAAGAGAAGAGAAGGCAGGGGAGAGTGCACTGTTCTGTTCCGCCCAGAACTGCAGTGTGGTTCCACTCAACATCTTCCTTCCATTACCCTGCACATGGTAAACTCAGACAAGGGATAAGTATCTCCTGGTCAGCCCCAAGGAGGGAAGGGAGAATACAGTAGGAAGGGAGCAATTCAGGAGATGTTAGATTAGATCTGTAAAGGAAATCTCTCTTTTGAAAGGCTCAAATCTGCCTTACTTTCTACTACATCCGTGGGAGTAGATGACTGAACTATTGATTAAAACACAACTGAATAATCTCTGCAGACTGCATATTGTACATCTCCTCAATGGTTTCTTGTGAAACAGACAGGAAGAGTAGGCCTTAAAATTCTAACAAATTATTACGGTTTCTTTTTTGTTCCCATAGAAAATATGGGGTTTGTATTTTTACCAAGGGCAGTGAAATGTATTCCTATGCGATTCCTTAAACCCTCTACTTCGTGTGAGATGCATGTTTATATGCACAATATGCTGCCATCACAATGTAAAAGCAGAACAGTAAATGAATAAAAAGAATATGTTACAGCTGTCACTGACTGAGGTAGTTATGTTGAAAAAGGAACAAAGCACAGAGAAAAGGGTGGGGAAACTAACCTTAATTATTTACCACCAATTCAATAAACAGAGGTAGCGATTCTGACATCTATCAAAGCTCTGACAGGCCTTTTTTTGAGTGGAGAGGATGAAGTATTTTTACTTTGGTGGTGGCTAAGAACTCCTAAATATGCTCTAAGAATAAGCCATTATTTCAATGTCACAAACATAATATGTATTTCCATTTTGTGTCACATGCTTCTCTCTGTCCCTTGCCTCCTCTGAAGTTCCAAGAGGAGGAGGGAGGAAAGGCATGACTGTGAACAGCAATTCACAGATATCTGTAGTGGCAAGTTTCTTTGTAGATAACATTTTACTGGTGCACTGTTAGAATAACTGAATAACCATACATTAATGTGCTGTTTATTTCCTGCAAATTAATTCAAATTTTGGTCTTATCTTGGTATTCATGCACTCACATCCATGCCACCTTATTTCTACTTCTGAGGAATCAAAATTAGAAAATGTCACTCATAGACAGCAATCTCTAACAACAGAAATTGACAACTATCTCAACAAATTAAGACAATTCTTGAAAGAAGCTGAAATAAAAGAAAAAATAGATAAAAGCTTCAAAGCCAACACTTGCTTTACAAGAGAATAAATGTTATCACAAAATGGAAATTAGCTCCATCACTGTAAAGATGAGAAATGGATGGATGGGAAATGCATACTTGTATAAGAAATCTCCATTCATATGACAGGGAAAATATGATATACCAGTCAGTGTGAAAGATAAAGGGCTGCATTAGTTTACTAATCTCGATAAATCTACTACTTAAAAGAAGTTTAAGCATTAGCCAAAACACCTCCCTCCCAAATGTACAAAGTAGTCTGACTTGAAAAACTTCTAATTAAGAAATCGAAGGTTTCAGCTGGATTTTCAAAAGCAACCCAGGTATTTAGGAACATTACTCCCACTGGATGCTATCAGTTCTTATAAATCACTTAAGCAGTGAAGAAAATATCACTCCCCATCCTTCCATATCATGTAAATAGCATGACAGAAGTCACAGATTTTTTAAATTCTAGAATAGACATAAGCCTCCAATTATTACACGTCACTGAAATGTAGAAGTAAAAAAAGTGAATTAAGCAAGCCTCATTATTTTCCATTAGTTCAGAAAGGACTGCAGCTCTAAACCCACTGAAGTTAGTATCTCTCTTTCATCAAAGTATCAAAATTTGAGCCTCATCTCCATAGTAACAGTAATTAATCATTAAGAGTTTAAATGGAAAATGAATTCATTTTATATTCTGCTTTATATGTACTTATGAACCTACACTTACATTTGTGTGAAAGACTCGTGTGAGGCTTATTTGTACCATTCAGTCAAGAAAGGCAAATCAAGTAATGTGATGCTACATTCAGTCCCTGTATATACGTTAGAGTAGGCACTTTTTGCCCAAGACTGTTACAATCTCAATTCCTTTTTCAAGAGTAAAGGGTGAATTAGTGGTAGGCTTTCTTTACAAAAGTGGATTCCGCACACAACTAGTAGCTATGTTTAGTTGCCCCATGAGCTGATAGTTGGCTCAGAATCAACTGGTAAAATGGATTAGTGAAGACTCTAGGACAAGCACTGTGTCTTGGCTCTCCATTTCAAAAAGCAAGTGCACAACAAGACAAGGTCAAAAAAGCATACGCGTATTTGCTTTACCTGTTACTGATTTGGCCAACAATGCCAAAGTGGTGCTATTGTTTTGTTTAAGAAAGTACTTGACTAAAATATAAAAGAAAGCATAAATATTTTTTTAATGTATGAAAATGACAATTGCATAGTTGTGGTTATTAAAATAGAAATATCACTAGCCATACACTTTCAACTTTTTGTCACACAGAAAAGGCAAAGAAATCTTAAATTGATAGAAATGAGTCAGAATAAGAGCCAAAATGCCGCAAAAAGTCATAGACTTGAAATGCAATTCCGAATCTTTACTCCAAGACAGAAATACAGATGAAGACAAACATTTAAAGTCAGGGAGCAAGGGATATGAATAAAAGCCTGCTCACATTAATGCAAGTCTTATATCATAACAAGGATTTTTAAGCCACATTCTAGCCTGAAATGAGACTAGAATTTAGCTTAAAGTCAGTGGCATGACACAATGGAGATTTTCATTGAGCATACTTTTTTTATTTTTACCTGATTACCTTCACATTTGTGGCATGCACCCCAAAAGTCAATGGTCTTTAAACAAAAAGGCATAAAGAAATACAAGTAATTTTTAAAAATTAATATTCCTAGCACTAAATTTATGTTATTTTTAATTCATACCAGTTTCAAACTGTGAGAAAAAAGTTGAAATATATGGCTAACGGTCTGTGATTTTTTTTTAACTTCATATGGTCACTATGAACATCCTAATGTGCAAAATTTCATGTTTCATTGTTTTGGTTTGAAATTATGGTAAATAAGCCCAAATACAGATTCTTGAAAACTATAGGCTAGATAGAATACTTATGTTCTGATGAAAATATAATCAATATATTTAAAATGTTTTATTTTTAGCCTGAAAAGGAATAGTAATAATTTATTTGGGGATCCAACCTATATTGGTCCCTTTTTAAGGATACTGTTCATTGCAAACGAGTCTTCTAAATGTCAGATTTCTATTCAAAACCAGCATTCATTCCTCCATTCCCCTTCCCCCAGCAAATCTACTTAAAAAGTTATTGCAACATATTTTTGTTTGTCTCTTTGTTTTTTGGGGGGTGTGCTTTCTTTCACTTTGTTTTGATTTGGGGGACGGGGTAAGGAGGAGGAAATGAGGCTTTCAAGTGATTAAGATTTTTTTCCCTTGGGCACAATCCACAAAAATAAAGAATTCGCCTTGATGAATTTACTAATTATCCAATTCATGTGTGGAAGTAACTTTAATTAAAGCAAATGAATTAAAGTTGTCTTGAAAGAAGGGGAAAAAAACATTAACACAAACTTTTTACTCATTCTAATCCTACATTATACGTTTTGCTTCTCATGTCATTAGAATATACTACTGGACTATAACTGTCCAAACACACAGCATCAGATACGTATGAATCTTCTTTGATTTTTTACATGGTGTTATGGGAACAGATGAAACTTGATTACATATAGTACATATAGAGATACCAGGCTAGCAGAGACCAAGACAAGAAGGAACTCTCTGATACTTACAATAGGAAATCTTGTTACATTAAGGGTGTGTGTATGTATATATAGATATATACATATATAGAGACATATGTATGTATATGTGTATATATAATGTTATATTGTTTGACGTGTGAGTGCATGGTATATTATGATTTTCTCCTTTTTCCTCTCAAGTAAACTTTGAATTTCTTGCTTTTTACATATTATTTCTCATGGATTATATTCAATAATCCAATTGGAATCTAATTCTAGAAGAACATTATATAGTATGGTTGTCACAAGTCAGATCCTACCTTTGTTTTTCACACCAAAAGAAATTACCTGATTTTTAAATCATAAGACACTTCTTTGTTGTCGTCAGGCAAATTTATTTATTTGTTTAAGAACAGATATAAAACAGTAGCTTTGAGGGCCTTATTGTGAAAGTTTTTTTATTTCATTCTTCTCCAGGTAAATTCTGTTAAATGAGACTTTTTGAGTGTAAGCATCACTTCAAAGTAAGGAGAATGGGTAATATAACCAGAGAAGAATGAAAATTTCTGACATTTAATAGTATAACCTCAGTTATTCATTTGTCAATTAGATGCTTTTTCTAAGTATAATTCACGCCTCTATAGTATCTTTAACTATCTCAGAAGTGGAAAATACTTAGCACTGCAAATCCTTATAATCCAAATTATTTATAATATTTTTTTATTTCTCTGTATTCTTCAGTAATATTTTATTTTGCCAACTTGGCTCACAAAAGTCATAAAAAGCATCCATGTGATACTTCTGCTGCTAAACTTTCTTTCCCACAACAATGTAACATACAGCTACAAAACTTACATATTCACACTTGATTGAAATTCTTAAGAAACATCACAAATACAGGTGTGAGATATGTTTTCTCACATTTTAAAAGTGTGAACTTTTTTTACTAGGTCAAAGACATTTTATCTTGTATTTTACATTCATTAATATCATATCTTTACTCTAAAGCAACAACAAAATACTGCAGAACAAAAAGGACTTTACCTTGATAAATAGGATCGTGCTTCATGTAATTGCGTTCAAGAAAAAGATTTAACCAGATAACTATACTTACAACTTATTCAGTGAAATTCATATTTTATAATGAAACATTTAGCTTTGTAAATTTTAAAATCAAATGAATGTTCCACTTTTCCTGTTTTACCTGCATTAAGCTTGTCTGTGGAATGAAAAAGTCAACTTTAATAATAATCAAAGACAAAGGATCTAAGACCAATAGACTAAAGGACTACCACCAAAAGAGGTACCCTATTTTGTGCACAAGGAAGAATTTTCTTAATTTTTTTTTAGATTAGAATTTAAACTCAAATTGGTATAAATTCTACGTAAGAATTATACTAGTCTTCATTATTTGCACTTAGAGGCAAGTTTTAATATAATAAAGAACATGAGTTACATTGCATGATACTTCATGTAAATCATAATTTTTCATTTATTACCATTTCTAAGGAATTATTTCAACTGAATTCTACAGAAATCCTGTGCAAGATGAAAAACAAACAGTCATTAAAAGTGTATAATCATAACTGTTGCCTGATTAACTCCAGTCTCATTGAACATGACTCATAAAATGCTCCACTGGAAGCGTACTGGTATTTGATAATGTTCCAAGCAGTTTCACCTGTAGTCCGATACTTCACATCACTTTTATCAGAATGTGATGATTCTGTTTTATACTTTCTTAATCCTTGGAGTCTTTGGGTTGAACATTAAAGACCCTTATCAAGCCTCAGGATTTTAGGAAAGAAAATTAAAGCAGAAGAGGCAGCACCATCTGCTGCTGATAATCAAATCATACATGAGCTTTCTCTCCTCCCAAATTATGTGCAAACCACTCAAAAGCCCTAAACAAAGAGATCAATAGCACTTGGTTGTCAGGAGGACACCCTTGCCAATAGGAACATTAACTGTTCTCCCTTTCTTCACTGTTGGACTTCAATTGGTATTCTGACTAAAACTGCGGATTCCATGATGCAAGCATGAATGTGGATAGATGAATTTCTGATTTCACTACTGAATAATGCTACTATTAACATTTCAAGTCATTATAACCAAACAGTGACAAACGCTTAATGTTCATTCACTAAAAACATTTAAACACTCTATTAAAGTTCTAACTGGATTTATTTTTTCTTTTTTTATTTTCTTGTGCTTACTCATAATACAATGTCACCACTTGATGACAAATAATATTTCATACTGTGTATGTAACATCATTGTGTTGCAGAATCCCCCAAATACCTCAACAATGTCTTTGTTGCGCTATTCTCCCCATTTAGCACTTATAAGCTTTTATAGTAACAACAAATAAATCAAAAAAACAGAGCTCTTAATATGTACAAATATAAAAAATCAATAATTTTTGCTAGTTTGCAGTTCATATAATGACATCTTGAACGTTCTCTTCCCCTCTCTCTATGAGCTGTCTAGAACAGTACACTTTGCTCCATAAATAATAGTGTATTCATGCTTTTAAAGGCTTTTATATGCATATATGGTAGATAAAGGTTGGAAGAGGTAGTTGACTGATTTTCACTTTTATCTACTTTGATTTCAGTAAAGGGCTTTGTCACTCTGTATACATAAAGGCTAATGCGCCCTTTGGTTTGTAGAATGTACTGAAATGTTTGCAACCCTCTTGGTATCAGGTCCAAAATGTGAAGCATTACTGTAAGAGGGTATCTTTCTAATGTATTTGTATGTATAGTTTACACCTCTGTGAGGTCTAATAAAGGATTATGGTTAATAAAAAAAATGTGTTGAAAATTCCTGATCCACATAGATTTTATGGTAATTTGGATTCTTCTTTCCTCATCCCTGGCATACAACTCTCAGTTCTCAGAATACACCAAAACTGGGACATACCTTAACAGAAGCTTCATTCATAAGACAGGACTGACATGGAAAGTTAACAAGTCACTCAAGAGCCTTGGTATAATGAAATGTCAGCAGAGGGAATTATGCAACCTATAGATAAAATTAATAATAATAAATGAGTAGGAACAAGATCTATTCACCCACAGATGAAGATAACTGAACTCTAGTATGCAACCCCTCATTCAGAAGCTCCTTGCTATATGAGAACTAGGTGGTAGCTAAGGTACGTTGAGTCTTCCAAAGATATCCAAGGCACATTTAAGGAACTACAAACGTTATATTTCTATCACTGCAATTTTTATCAAGATCATAATTTCTGGGTATGTGAATAATTATTATATGCTATGTATGGTGTCTTGCAGGAAAAAGATGATGGTAGTTGTGAAGTTAAGCCTCAGAAATCTATTAGGAGTTCTTTGGAAGAAAGGATATACCTGTAGTCAAGAATGATTAGGGTGATCTTGGGTTTCAAAAATTCTTTAAAATTAGGTCCGTCGTGTAAAGTTTTTAAAAATGCTGAACTCTCATGGAGTGAGTGGAAAGTCCTTCATATACGCACACTGCTAAATAAAAATCGGGAAAGGCAGAGCAGGAAAAAGTCTGTTGATAGTGGAAGGTCACCATACAAGAAATCCTGCTGCAATCTGTTCTAGTACCCAGGCTGTTCAGACTTTCCTGAGTGAGGCTGGGAAGGGGTGAACACTAAGAACACAAAGTTTGGGGTATTAAGGCATGATTATGCCTTGGTAAATCTATGCTCACTGCTCCCAGTTTGTCTTGTCCTCCATGTGTTTGGAAATATCTTCCAGGCAGATTTTTTTTCCCTCTAGCTTTCCACATAAGATCGCCACAGATCTTGGGTCTCTCAGATGGGTGGAATACTTGCTATTTTTCAGTCACTGAAGTCCCACAATTGCCATAACCTCTCTAATATGACAGAAAACAGGCTTGTTTGTCTACCTGCATTTGGCTTAAGTGCTCCATAATTCCATCTTCCTTTGTTGTGGACAACATTTCACTCTGCCAGTGAACTCTTGGTTTTGGGAGGCCTGAGGACAGCCTTGCCACTGCAAATGCAAATAGACACAAGAAAGACTCTGGCCCAGGAAGTCCCCAAATTGTAAATCAATGGATAGGAAAGTTTAACTACATGTTGCATTGTTCTAGCATTTTTAACTAGACATTGATTTTGGCTACAGTGCAAAACAGTTCCCTGGACTGTTTTCCCCATCTTATCTTTACTGTAACTTATATTTTTATCCTACTGGCATAATATCTGCCCTAGACTGTAAGTGCACAATCCCTGAAGTAATACCCTTCACAGAAAATTCTTTGTAAGAAAATATTCTCAGCCAATAATTTTTAAACCCACAGTGTCTTATTGAAATACTTGAGTAATTCATGGAGATTTCAGTTTACAAATACTCACTTAACAGGCATAAACATATATTCATTCTTACTTTCTGATTATGAGATACAGTTAACAGAGACCACAACAGTTTGTGGATATGGCACCATGACCAAGGAACATTTTTAACAATCCATTCACTTGTAATCTTAATCACAATATTTTAAAGTTTGCAATCATATGTATTGCATACATTAACACAAGATTCAGTCTTCTTCTAACAACAACTACTTGTTAATAAATACAACTGTATGGTAAACCATGCTAACACAACCAAAATAAGAACACAATACAGAGATTAAGGAAATGTTTAAGAAATTACTAGTAGTTCAAAATGAAAATAAAATTTTAGTGGTCAGTTCTTTTCTTCAATTGCATACTTTCTCAGATGCAGATAATTTAATTTATAGAATCTTCTGAACAAAGAATTAGTGCAGATTAATCAAGCCTAGGTATTGATTTACTGGGAAATTCCATATTGCCCAAACTTAGAACTGGTTTTGTATCACAGCTAAAAAGAAGAATCAATCTACCAGTGCTACCTAAAGGCCAGCAGGACTTCTGGAAGCTTAGTGAAAATTGAGACTTTCAACAGCAGCTGTTAAAAATGTCATGGAAGAAATTCTTCTTATTGGTGCAAAGTTGACATTGTGCATGGAGAACTTAACTGATTTTTTTTTCTACTCCAACTTCATTCAGTTACCTCTTCCTTTGTCCTGTATTTTCATACTGGTTTTCACTTGGCTAAAACCATCTCTTTTTTTACACGCTATTGCCTTAATTTTGTCTTACAATGTTATATTTTTACTTGTTATATCTCTTGTACATTCTTCTTAGATAAAGTTGATTAGTGGTGATTCTAAGCCAATCTTTCATCTCTGCGAAAAGGAGTTATCTCTGAGAAGTATGGTTTAGTAACTGAGATGGTGACAGAGATATAAACGTTCATAACAGTCTGCACATGTTGCGCTATGCATGAGCAATAAGCAGATTTTGTATTGTCTTTCTGAAAATAAGTCATTTGTCATCTCCATATTTTGACAAGCAAAATGTTGTGGAGAAATTGAAAAGAACAGGAAGAAAAGTATTAGTCAAACTGAGATAAAACAAAGATTAAAGCAGGACTTCTTCATTACCACTGGATTGGTTTTGTTTGTTTGAGGAGTGCTTGGATTTAACCTTTAATACACAGACGATTTCAATTAAAACACACGGGTTTTGGACCAGACACTGAGCCCTCCAGGTCTTGCCTTCTCAGTGTGGGCTCTCTCTGCTAAGTAATGTTTTCACTTTTTGTTTGCTTTTTTCTTCTGTTCCGTATATCGCGTATCATTGGTACAGTGACCCATGCAATAGGAGAAGCAGCAAATACCTTCCCAGTCCCTCCAAAAAAACCCACCTAGTTAGTCTGCTCATTGGGGCATGTTGTCAAGAAGCAAGAGAGAAAGATTTTCATGTCATCAGGCTGAAAACAGAGTCAAATTAGATCCCATTGATTCTACACATACTGCAATAGCCTGTAATTTGGAAAAAAAAAAAGCAACAATGCAACCATTTTTTAGGTGTCCGATACTATACCACTGGCATGTCCTCAGCCTTTCTGATGAGATTAAGACTTTTAGACTCTTAAATGCAATATAGGATGGATTCCAGATTCCAGTGTGGCTTACAGAAAACGGAGGTATTTTAATTCTTGAGGTCAAACAGCTCTAGGGACTCAACACACTGCCCAATTCTAATCCCTTAAAGATCTTTTAGGTTTAAAAGCAGATAAAGCAGGGAAAATCAGTTATCACTACCATTAACAGGCCACAGAGAAGCTGCTAATTTTTCTTCAGTTTTGGTCTAGGCATTGGTATTTCAGATGATAGTTTTCTTCATGTCACATTCTTCAGAAATTCTTGCTTTTCTGAAACCACTACATATCACTCTCTTTCCTGTAGAACTTCATCTGTATATTGTTAACACTACTCGTACTTTTCAGCCTGAAATATTTTTCATACATATAACTCATCAGTAGACCTTATAGCCAAATCAGTTAGTAAATATTTTTGGTAATCTAACATGCTGAACATAATCCCAGGTTGCTATAAGAACATCCCATTGTTGTTTTAGTAATCAATATATAAGCAATTGACCTCAGAAAAGAGGCATGAATTAGCCTTTCCTGCAAATATAACTTAGTGTCAAACACATTTCCAGATGTACTTGTTCTGTCTACATAGCGTTTATCTTTTTCACCCAGCTTTTTAACTTAGTTCAAATACTGCATGTTCTATGCTATGCCAGTCACAGAATCATCAAATCATAGAATAACCAGGTTGGAAGAGACCCACCGAGTCCAACCATTCCTATCAAACACTAAACCATGCCCCTCAGTACCTCATCCAATTGTGCCTTAAACACCTTCAGGGAAGGCGAATCAACCACCTCCCTGGGCAGTCTGTTCCAGCACCCAGTGACCCTTTCTGTGAAAATGTTTTTCCTAATGTCCAGCCTAAACCTCCCCTGGTGGAGCTGGAGGCCATTCCCTCTTGTCCTGTCCCCTGTCACTTGGGAGAAGAGGCCAGCTCCCTCCTCTCTACAACCTCCTTTCAGGTAATTATAGAGAGCAATGAGGTCTGCCCTCGGCATCCTCTTCTCCAGGCTAAACAACCCCAGCTCTCTCAGCCGTTCCTCATAAGGCCTGTTCTCCAGCCCCAGCCAGAACAATAGCACGAGTTAATATTAAAACATTTCCTCCTATACTTAATTTCACTTTTTGCTCTTTCTATTTCAGCCTCCATACTGTCTGTAATCACAAAATCAAGATAACTTAGTAGCTGAATTTGTAGCATGCTAACACTATCAATACTCAATTACTCCAATGAGTTAAGTAATTTCATTGGCATCTCACAAACTTAGATCTCATATTCAAATACAGATATTTCTACTGCCTTTCTGGGCAGTACACTGACATCTAGGGTTTTCCTTTGTATCAGTCAGAAGCTCATATTTTTCTGTTCTATAGAATGCAAATGGTTAGCAAGTATGGCTTGGAAATAATTATGAAATATTGAGGAAAAGGTCATCCCACTTTCTAATCATTCTATTTTGAGATGGACTGGAACTTCCTTAAGCACTAAATACAGAAAATCCCTAATTGGTATGGTTTATCTTTTGGTCTGTTTGCATTTCTGTTTCTTTTAACAAGGAAATTGACAGTCTCTAAACTTTTTTGCTGTAAGTGCCAGTGCAGTAACAGAATTACCAATATAGAAATGCCATCTTGAGTCTTTAGCCAAAATTTTGTGAGGTACTTGAATCAGTGCATAAATATATACCATCAATAGTCCCATTTAAAATGTTTCTCATAAATAAAAGTGATATTATCAAAGTTGCCATAATTCTACATCCATAAGGATTTTTCCACGTAATGTAAGTCTGTTAATATAGATGTACTTTTATTTTTATTAACTCATGATATGCCTTTTGCCACTTCAACAGAATTTTATGCGATACATTGCATTCTTTTTTAATTTCTCTCTCTGGATGTACTTTTTACTTCCTTCACTGACATTTTTCAACAATACCTAATACAGGTAAGTTTAAATCTTTTTTTTTGTTAAGACTTTTAAAATTGCTATGTATTTTTTAAATAAATAACAAAGTATAAACTTCTGGCTTCCACTATTGCAGGTAGCTCTGATTCTTTCCCCTGTCAGAGTACAAATCCCTGGATTTGATTTTGTTATGCTAGTTACCTTTTTTATATATGCCATCTTATTTATTTTTTTCCATTCCTATACTTCTTCTGTCTTTCTATCCCCTATAGTTGCATACAAGAACTATACTCTCAAGGCATACTTCAATGCAAAACCCATCAAACCTGCAGATTCTTTCTCTGATTTTTGAAAGGGGATTCTCATATAGTAAGGTTCTTCACTGCCTCCTAGTAACAGAAAGACTTAATTCCTTACACTGTGATTTTCTTTATGCAGCTGGATCTGTGCTCTTCAGGTAACACAATTAAGGTGCTGCCATTACCATTTGTTAACATTATCTTCCTAGAAAGTATCCATATAGTCTCATTTAGCTAACACAATATATCCAAGATAAAAATGCTCTGTAAATATGTGTTTCAATTTTCTTCTGAAAGTGCTTTTCCAAGGTATTGACAAATTATTACTTCAGAAAATGTCGTTTATTACGTGTTTTGTTCTAAAACTATTTTTGTGGTGTACCTTGAGTGTTAAACTGTATTTTAAGTGCCTCCTTTCTCTCTCCATTTCTTTTCAACTGTTGTTTTGAGTGTGCACATTTCTTTTTTCAAAAAGTGTGAGTGCTAAGTATTCTTTCCACATCCCTCATATTCTAATACTTATACACCCAGACAATCTTTCAGAAAGCATTTGCTGGGCTATATGGCTTCTGTGAGAGAGTAAGCCTGGGCCACGAAGAAGAAATTTTGTCCTCATCTTTGCAGTGCTTACTATTCCTTCAAGCTTTCCAGAAGCAGATAAACGTCAATTTATTGGCTGAAAGCTGAAAAATTCCAAAAACATTACAGAACCTCTTTTGATATGGCTCTCACATCCTCAAATGTCTGAAATGAATCACAATATTTTCATTTTATTATGGGTTGGACTAAATAACTTCCCCAACATCACTTACCAAAGTAGTGTTTGATATGGGTAAATTCTGCCTAGCACTTTGATTAAAAAAATTAGATATTAATCAATGGCACCACTGTGCTTCTCCAGCATCTTGAGATTTCTTCCTGACTGGTTACATTAGTTTCTTAAATTCTCTCAAGAACCACAAAGGGTGAGAATCTTTATAAGTGCATGGATGTATGCAGCACAAGCTTGCGTAGATGAGGGATTTTGCAGCTCCACAAAAAGCTGACAATGTTCAATAGAAAATTTTGAAAGTTCATAAATCTATCAAGTCAAACAATAGAACAAACAAAGGCAACATTTATTTGGAATGTCTCTCCCATTCTAAAAAATTCTGTTCGATATTTGGCTGAAAACAATACTCAATAATTTATAATAATACAGTGGATTCTTTCCTATGCAGCTTGCCCCCCTATACAGAAATGTTTTTTGTTTGCCCAGCTTCGGAGTATACTTACAATGAGAACTACTACTCAGGAAGAGAATACATCTGCAAAATTTTAACCTCAAAAGTTTCAGGAAACTGAAAGGCCAAATGCCAAAATGTAAAAGCTGAAACATAACAGAAATTATATAATGATCTGTAATGAAGGCCCCTCTAAAACTCTCGGTTTAGAAATGTGTCAGGTGGTGCTGCATATTACTGATGCCTGAACACATTTTCAAGGTGGTATGCCATATAATTTGAACATAACATAAAAAATTGACAGTAACTAGTACAGATAATTACGCTATGAGATCATGAATGAATAATTCTTTCTACTTATGGAACATCTCATGGTGTTTTTCAGGAGAAAATGAAGCAGAATTATCTTCATTTTGCCTCAGACTAAAGTGAAAGACCAAATTATAGGTAACTTGCTAAAAAATATATACTCTTGGTCCATAACCGAACCAAGAGTAAAACTCAAGAATCCCAACTCTGTTTTTAAATCCACTGTTAAAACCAAGTATCTTGCTACAGACATTCTATTCTTCTAGATTTAGGAAATAAAGCATCAAGTGTGAGAAAGATTTGATGGGAAGGTTACTGAAACCAGTGGGAATTACTGTCAAGGCCTTTTAAGTATTTACAACATCCTTTTCCAGTCATGAAGAGATTGACTGTCTTTGTGTCTTGGGGCAGAGCTACGTCATACATTTAGGTGTGTTTCTTTTCTTCTGCCTTTTAATTGTTCCAAATCACTGTTTCAAATTCTGTCTTTTGTCGATGAAGACTTTAACCTGGGTACTAAAATAGACACATAAAGCCAACCCAGGCTTTTCAGAGTAACTTCAAAGAAAATTTGAGCTATTGCATTCATTTGAACCTAGTGTTTAGATAGATATAGCTGCTAAATGTAGTGAGTATATTTATCCCACTTCTAATGTATCATCCTAAAAGATAAGTAGAGAAGTCTCAGGAATCAGAATCTACTGGACTGCAAACTCAGAAAGCAAAAGAGTAAGCTGGTATTCTGGCATCAGCCTAGAAGTGTTGTTGAAAACACCATGTAGTATAGTCCTCAGATATGACAGACTTCTAAAAAGTCCTACAGACAAAAACAGATTCAGTTTTGCACAAACACTGTAAACATTTAAGATGTAGCAGTTTCAGTTGCAATCTAAACTATCTAATTACTCTTAATTCCAATGCCTAGATTGGACCAAACCAAGAATTTACATCATGTAAGCAGCCAAGTGATATTGAATTAGGAGAAACCAGCAACAGTTACACATTTCTTAACACTTGTTCTGTCAGTCAAGCTGCACAACTGACACTGTGAAAAGGGGAAATTCTTCAAGAGGGACCAAGAAAAGAAACCAAAGTTAATTCAAGAAGATGACAAACCAATACTTTTTTATCTTTTTGAATATTTCTTGATAACTGAGACTGAGACCCCTCTTCCAACCACCGTGTGGCTGGTAAAGTTGAAGAACCTTGTAATGTATTTCTGAGGGAAATGAGAGCATCAGACCAACAAACTGTAGTAATTACACACTATTTTACCAGCTGATTAAGGTTTCCAACTTTAATTGGAAAAAGGAAATGTTTTTAAAAAGTCTCACTGTGAAAACAATTCCTTCAGTCTCTGGAGAATAAAACTGTATTCATATAAGAGGAAACACTAGCACACAATTCAATGATATCTTATGAAAACCAAAGGAGACAATGAAATACTGTGTATTCCTCAATACTCCTAATGGCACTCACAGAGGATCAATTGATATTTTGACAAAAATATCAATACACTAAATTCATGTGTCAATTATTTGTCATGTTCTTTTTTTCTGAAGAGAACTGAGATTTTCTTATTTTAAAGGTTTAAAAGTTATATCTCAGTTTACACTCTGTCAAGAAGAAAACAGTAAAAGCATGCAAGCATCTTACTATAGATTGAAGAAAACCATTAATCTCATCTTAAACTCAAGACCTGAAGAAGATCAGATTCAAAATTAAGAAATTATAGTGCAAGTTTTCCTAATTTAAAAAAGTTAGGTGATTGCTTCAAGGAGATTTGGAAAATATGCTATGAAACATTGCAAATATTTAGAATTGTCATTGAAAGAACCTATTTTGACATAAACATTAGTTTCAAAGTTCTCATTTTGATGTTCTAAGTCATGCAGAGGAGCTGGTCTACAGTAGAAACTTGAATAGGAATGCCAGCTGACTCAGGGGTACTTCTAAACATCAAGTTAGAGGTTAAAATACTAATTTAGGTCATTCATACTAACAAGTGCACACCTAACTCACTGTAGAATTTTAGACATCATGAGACACTCAAAAATTCATTCCCACTGACTTTAAATTCTAACTTTACCTTAGCATCTGCTTGTCTCACTAGAGAGGAAATGGGTAGAAGAATTTCCAAGAAGTTTCCAACTTTCTCCACTGTGGATTTGCACTCATTCATCACACTTGAATGTAGCCATTGCAAAATTTGGGTTCCAGGCCTTACCTTTTAGCATTGGAGAGAAACACCCTCTGAAGGTGTCATATACAGGGTGAACTTAGCAAATATTTAATATTTTAATAGTAGTGCTTAACCATTTTATTAGCATGAAATCTACTACTGAGAAATTGTGACAAATCTTCTCAGATAGCAACTGAGAATGCCTTATCACCATGAAACCAAAATTACAACTCCTGCACTGAGGAATTTCTCACATCTGAATTTAAAAAGACTACAGTGAAGGAAGAGAAAAAAAGAGGTTTTGCCAATATTTTACACATAAACTTAATGATGCAAGAAGAAATGCTTTTCATCAAAAACAAACAAAATTTACTTTTTTACCTATGCCTTTTGTAAAGGAGATAATTTGTAGTAAAACGCATCATTCTTCCTAGGAGAGGAGGAGTGGAAGATAGAAAGAAAATGTAGCAATTTCAGAAGCGCCAAGGCTTCCACAGGAATACTGTGGAATAAGCCTTATTTTAGATCTGACAAACAAGAAACTCCTCCATGCAAAAGCAGTAGCTGAAATTTGAAACAGGCACAGATATCTGATTCACTCAGTGTCCTTTCTATGGCTGTAATATTTTAGGTTCTGCCTCTGGTGCAAATTCTCAGCAGACTCCCAAGGCTATGCTCAGCATGCAAAATGTTCTCCTCCCTAAAATGAGACTTCTTAAAAAATGCGTAGTTTTGGTGACTTGCTGTCTTTCAGTAACATAGAAATAAGGGCAAACTGTCTGCCTCCATAGCAATAGGCATCCTAAAAGCTTAAAAGAGTGACAGCGTGAAAATACAGCTAGTAGGTTACTTCACTGTTATTATATTTGTTGTTGGTTAGGGAAAAAAAACAGTCTGATTTTTTTCCCCATGGAATTCCACAGATGTGAAGCAGCCAAAAGCTGGAATTTTGTATAATAGAGAATTAAGGGCAAACAGACAGGAAAGGAAAATCAAATATGCTAGTGGAGTGGGAACCTACATATTAGAAAGTATCAGATTGCTATGAGCAAGAAGAGGAGCAGTGACATCGAGGAGAAAACAGCCTGAGAAACTGATGCATATGGGAAGTATATGAGGAATAACTGACCACAGTATCTCTGAGGTAGTTTCAGCAGTGCACATATGGTTCCTCTCTTCACTGATTTTAACAAATTCTTTTTTGCTTTCAGCCCTGCCTTCTCATTTTGCACATTCTTCTCCCTCATCCTCATTTGCTCTGTAGCTTTATTTCTCTAACTTGTTGCAGCATTTGTAGCCTCAATGCATTATTTGGTGAGCTTCAGTGAATTTGGCACTTGTCTGACTGTCTAATATGACAGACGCAGAAATTTTAGAGGGTTTTGAGAGCAGCTACAGCTCCTTGACTTCAGTACCACTGAATGTATGACAGCTCAAATGTGATGCAAGTCTGACTAACAGAAAAATACCACTCATATATGCTATGTGCAGTAGGTGACAGCAACTCTGAATATTTCAATTATCCATTCCTTATATTAGAAAGCTAAAAATAGTTCAGCTATAAGCCTACCTAAAAACCCTATAAAAAATCTAGTATGATCAATGGAAACATCTCCTTTCATGTTACTGGAACTAAAGAATTATTTAGGTTGACTGGAGCTTGGTCTTGTTTATTTTACAAGATGTAAAACATGAGTATTCTGCAAAGCAAATATTTTTACAGTCCATCAACCTTGTAACAGATAGTAAAAACATAAGTTGGGGGGAAATCATCTACAGTAACTTTGAATACATTCATGTCATTCAATTCTGAGAGGAAATCAAGTTTTCTAGTTTTGGTGTCTTGTTTTGAGACTGGTTAATTGAAGAGATTATTTCACTGTGTATATTAGCAGCTAGAGGTTCAGCTCCTATACATAACAACCAGACAAGGCCCTGTTAAAAGAAAAATCCTGAGTGTATGCACAAGAATAAACTGGAAACTCATCTTTCCCAACATTATGAAAAACACACTTATGATATGGCACTGAGCTTTAGAGTGCTAAGATTCCAAGGCTCAAGCACCAGGCAACATTCCTGTCAGCTAATTTTACATACCAGATGTCTTAGAGGAAATGAGATCCTGGAAAGGAAAACCAATAGAAAAGGGTACTATGTTTATTTCATGAAAACCTGATCAGGTTCTTTTAGTACAGGAAAAACTACAGGCCAAACAGTGCAGGTCTTAAATTGAGTGAAACTCTCACTATAGTCAAGAATTTCATTGATTAGAAATCATAGATTTTTGGGTCAGTGTGATTGATGCAAGACAGATCTGGAATATGTGCAGTTAATGAAAAATTTTACATGGATAATATCATCATAACATTCCCCAAAGTAAAAAGGATCATAAGCACATATGCAATGGGAGAAGGAAAGAAGAAAGTGGAAAAAAATAATTTAACCACTGACTTCAGTGGGTTACCATCTTTGATTCATATATATGTATATACGTGTGCATATATATATAATTATTTTACATAGTGGTTATCTGATAAATAAAAATGTTATCTAAAAGTTAATATGAAGGAAAATGGTACAGAGTAGGAACTAGTGAGCTATAAAAATAACCCTCTATATCCCTAGCTAAATTTCTTTAATTAAAAAAAACCTGTCCAGCATTCTTATCAAACTATGAATTAAAACAATAAGGATAGGAAAATCCATCCTGGGGGTAGAGAAAGACCATGGACTTTGCAATTCTTCACAAAAGAATAAATGGTTGGTGTGCTTGAGGCATGTACTTCCAATGCTTCAGCAAAAGGAAAAGTATAAATGCTGCACAAAATCCAAGGAAGAAAGAGGATAAATTCTAATAATCTGGTAAATATTTTAGTTTTTAATTAAGAATAAGAAAAAGAAAGTTCCTATTACATTATTTTATCAACACCATGTCCCCTGACAATGTATGGCAAAGGATATAGTTAACTGACCTCATTTCAGTTACTATCAGAACGTGTGGAAATACACCAGCAGTAAAAAGAGATGGAGATCATACCTTTATTTTCAAATCACTGATAAAAAAAATAAAGAGGATGAAATATCTCTAATCCTGAGTACTTCAGAAACTACAATACCTTGATTTATTTAAATAATCATGCTATTTATTATTTATTTGTATTTCCTATATTTTGCATAAAAGAATGATTCTCTCAAGGGCATGTAGTGATAGGACAAGCGGGAATGGCTTTGAATTGTGAGGGGGAAGATTTAGATTAGACATTAGGGAGAAATTCTTGACAATGAGGGTGATGAGGCACTGGTAATGGAAATTGTGGATGGCCCCTCTCTGGAAGTGTCAAAGACCAAGTTAGATGGCGCCTTGAGCAGCTTGGTTTGGTGGGAGGCACTCCTGTCCATTGCAGGGCAGGTGGAACTAGACAATCTTAAAGGTCCTTTACAACCCAAATGATCCTATGATTCAATGAAAAAAAAAAAGTTCTGCTATTGATTTTTTTATGTTTTCACTTGTGAGTGTAAAGATTTGCAAGAAGGAGACTGAGACCCTCTTACCCGTTTCTGCAGAACAATATTCTAAGATGTCTGACCAGAAAGATACTTCTCCAAGTAAATATCTGAATTAGAGTATAAGTATTCACTGACTACTGTATGCAAGTCCCATTAAATTCTTTTTGAATGGTCTTTTTCATTTAAGGTCACATTTCTTGTCCCTCACTGACATTCATCTGTTGAAAGACAGTGCAGAAAGGAGAGTAGTTAAGAGTGCAAATTTGCAGCATTTAATACAACTGGGGAATATTTATCCTGAGAAATTAATAATAATTCATGGGACAGAAACTTTGAAGAAGGAAAGCCAACTAGAAATTTGATAGTACTACTGAAAAAAGAAATTAAGGAAAACATAGATAGCTTCTGTCAGTGGTTTTGTTGGAATTTTAAAGCACTTAAATAAAAGAGCAATTTCATAAATTTTAACCAACAGTGACAATTATAAAGGGCCAAGGACTAGAGATGATGTCCTCAACAAAGTCTTTTAGAAAGAAATAAGAGCCTAATTCCCTAGGGCCATTTAAATAATGCTAGCTCTTGGCATCTACCAGGCAATTTCAATTCTCTGAATTCAAATGGCCTTAAAGCATCCTGCTTTAAGAGGATCCAGGGGTCCAGTGACCAGGCTGCCAGTTTGGAAAGGCTAGATTGGATATTTTTCTTAAATTTTTCTTTTTTTAAAAAAAAAAAAAGTCAGACATAAATGCTGGAAAAGGCAAAGGAAGGAAATGCTTTTAGGCCATTTTGAGGGAGGGAGGAATAGATTATCAACCAACAGGAAATGACTGTGTGAACAGAGTGATCCACAAACACTAAGGCAACATTATAAAAGAAAACCCAAATACAATACATTTTAAAAAAAAATGGTGGAGGGATAGAAAAGGCACTGAGCAAGACAAGGTTTTCCTAGTACTGATCATATGAAAGGGCCACTTTCACCTCCCAGTGGCAGAAATTAAAACACAGAGTAGACATTTTAAATAAATGTACTTTAGTAGTCTGAAATATTTATTCCAATCACTACACCTTAAATGTACATTTTAAGCAGACATTTATTTTATTATTATATTTTTTAATTTATCACGTATTATTTCTATTTTTAGTTTTTCAAGCTATAATGACAACTATTTGATGATTAGATATATCCTTTTTCTTTACACACTAAAGAGACATGCAGAGGACATGGTAGATATTTTAATAGGTGGAGAGGGGAAAAGAACGAGATGCTGTTATGATCATCAGTGCCATAACTACAATAAAATTATTAGAATCAATAAAAATGCATCAGTAAGGGAGATGGAACATACATTAGAATTGTATTAGAATGATAGTTTCCTCATCTATCCAAAATGACTTCCAATTTCTGACTTAAGAGGAGAAGGTGAGAGACCTGAAACTGTTCAGCCTTGAGAAGAAATGTTCAGGGGATATTTCACGAGTGTGTATAAATATCAGACGCAAGGCAGTAAAGAAGAGAGAGCCAAATCTTTTTGCACTGGTAACTAGTGAAAGAAAAGGGGTAACGGAATATAAAATAATGGCAAGTACACTCAAATGTCACAAAGCCCCTTTTTTACTGTAAGGTTTGCCAACCACCAGATCAGGTTACCTATAGTGGTTGTGAAGTCTCTGCCTTTGGAGATGTTCAAACACAACTAGACATGATCAGGATCAATTTGCTGTAGTTGACCCTGCTTTGTGCAAGGAGGTTGGTCCCTTCCCACTTCAATAATTCTGTGATTTCTTAACAACAGAATAAAATAAATGAGATTTTCTGGGGGAAATTACTCCAGCTAATTCAAGCACTTTCTTGAATTTACAGTTATAAATGGAAGTGTAATGGAATTAGAGGTATTTTAGCAATACGATAATAGGTGGAGAAATCTGAACCAGAGGTGTGTTTTGGAGGTGGGTTTCCAAAATCACCAGCCTCACATATTCTAAAATAACTTCAAAAGCAAGAATTAAGTTGCATCTCTAGGTGTAACAAATAGCACATAAGTGTATCATCAAGGTGATCTAGCCACATACATAAGGGCAAACAAGCAAGGGACACAATAATAGCACGATGCCTTCTAAATAAATTTTCAAACATTTTGGCTTTTATTGGCAATGTAAATGTAGACTGGTGGTTATGAATTAACTGCAATTTTAAAATATTTAATATTGCAGAAAGATTAAAGGTGACTAGAATGTGCCTAGATTTCTATTTGAAGAATATTCATTTGTGTTAGAGATGTGTAAATCCTAGCAAAAAAAAAGGAAATTATTAAGAAGACAATTAAAATTATCCAAAAAAATGGAGAATCATCAAAATTATAAGAAGAAAATTCCATTGCTTCCAAAAAGATTTTTCATATTTGATCAACATACACATTCCCATTGTTGACGAGCCTTCCCCAATATTTTTTAACATCTTACTTGACCTACATTTGAAACCAAAATTGAAATAGTCATATTTTTATGTTTGCAAATTAATAAAATTCTCCTAGAAGTTTCTAGTTCAATGTCCTTGAAAGCACTTTGATGATGAAGAAAGCAGTAACCAGCTGCTGCTTCACAGATGCTGAAAAAGCATGGAACAAATGACACTGATTGTAATGATATGTTGCAAAGCAACAGCAGTGGAGTACTTCTGTTGAAGACAGCCTTCCTGCTAAACAGAAGACCAAGCACAGACTCTTCCTCTTGTTCTACATAATATGACTGCTACAGATTGCAAATCTCTTAAAATGCCTACAAGGTTTCTGACTAAAATTGAAAAGAAATTAGAAGAAACCCAACCAAGGACCAAACAATATGAGCTGAGACTCCTGAGTGAGTGGAAATTACATAAAGCTTTCAGTTAACTAGTAGGAAATACAAATTGCAATCACACAACATCTACATACAGATTTCTTAAGTTTAAGTTAATTTACTGAAGTTATTTTATTTTCCTTAACTTCCGCTGCTTGAGTCTAACTTCCACTAACAGCTACAGATCTTACTTTTAAGTAAAGCTAACTTCCTCTGTTCTAAAAGACTATCAGTTTTTTCTTAAAACATGCCCGTATATTTGATTGAAAACTGGAATTTCCAGCTGCATAGAAAATGTCAGCGTCAAAAAAAAGGGGGATGCGGGGGAAACCCAGGTAAAAGCAATATAAATACTAGTGAAGTATTAATTAGTCAAGATTTCAATTTTCCATTAGAGGAAAAAAAGTATTCTTACACAAGTGTTCATTAGCCTAGATTAGGAACAGAATTTGACATGGTGCAGAATGAAATACTAATCTTGGAGGAAATATAGGATGTAGAACCACCTCAGGAGAAACAAGTAATTGAATCTTATTGTCAAATTTTATGCATATGGAAATATTGGCATGGATAGTAATACTGGAGAGATATGAGGTAATGTTTGGAAAACAGCGGCATTCTTGCATATGTTACACCACTTCATAGAGTTAACATAACCTTTAAGTATTTGAATGGATATCAACAGAACACAAAATCCCCTACCCTTTTTTACATTTTCTGTTATTTTTATGACTATTGTTTTATAATATTTGATTTATTCAAGCAAGAGCAAAACCAATATTTTATTATTCAGGTTCAGAGTTTCAGGTATATTGAGCTTATGCATGCTATTAAATCAAAATAACAGGATAAAAAAGAATTACGCAATGTCTAAGAATTCTTGAATTTCATAATCTCAGTGTGTTTTTTGGTATAAGGTTTTGATGTTTAAATTACACTATTGAGAGCAGAGGAAGTGCAGTTGTTGTTTTGCAGTCTATATTATGACAATAAACTTTGCAATTTATACAGTTATATAACATCTTTACACTAGACTCTGAACGGCAGAAAACCAGCCCATGTACTATAATGATGCTTAGAAAGCGACAGTACAGGAAAACAAAGATTTAAATACTATGTTTTATCCTGGCTAGCTAACCAACAAGGATATTGAAACTAATGACCAGAAACTCAATAAACTCATATGAAAAGTAAGGAGCACACTGTCAGAGTGCGGTTTCCTCCTTTAGTTTAAATCTTAGAAAAGGATAGGTGATATTTAAGATTCTTACTCAAGGTTATTTACAGATGTGTCTGCCATATAGACCCATAAGTGAAGTTCTGTCAGCTAGGTATGTATGAACAACTGTGACTTTAAATGTTTACAAACAAATTAGAAATTGTCACTGAAAGTACAATCAATTTATCTGCTAAATTTTTCTCTCCCTAGTCTTCAAGATAGACATAGGAATTCAATAAACATTATATAAATTATTTATGAATGAGAATCAATGACTAATGTATCTGTCTAGCCATCAGTGCATATCATTACATTATAAAGTAAAATTAGTATTTTTTTAAAATATGTGAGCTTATAACTTTCCTTTGGTAAAACTTTCAAAAGCACCTCAGAAATATAGGAAATTAAGACCCATCTTCAGAAGAGATACAGGCTCTTAGATCTTGACAGGAGAGGGAGAGAGTTACTGCAGCCATGTGAGGGACTAGTGGACCCAGTCCATGCACAAAGGGGCCTGGAGTGATGTGAATGAAAGTAAACCAAAATGCCATATGAGGGGTCACCTCAAGTACTTGTGTACAAGCATGAAAGTGCCTACAAGGCAACACAATGGAAAAAAACTTCAAATCCTTTCTGGAAAATCAGAGTGTAAACTAATGCTCATTGAGTGTGGTGTAAACAGGAGGAACTAAATGATCTGTGTGCAGTTGCAGGGCTTTGATCTTGTTATGATCACAGAGACATGGTATGATGGATCATACATCTAGAGTGTTGCAATGAAGGGAAACAGGCTTTTTAGGAAGTGCAAGCCAATACATTTTAGAAAGTACAAGCTGGGAAGATGAGGCAGTGGAGTTGCCCTTTATGAGACAGAACAGCTGGAATGCATGGAGCCAACTGAGAGTGTATGAATAAGCATTAAAGAGAAGACCAGTAAGAGTGACATTACACTGGTTGTCTGCCACAGGTTACCTGAGGAGAAAGAACAAGTGGGTTAGGCATTCTACAGACAGGTAGAAGTACCCTGGTTCTTATGGATACTTATAGAATCATAGAATCACCAGGGTGGAAGAGACCCACTGGATCACTGAATCCAACCACTCCCACCAGTCGCTAAACGATGCCCCTCAGTATCTCATCCACCCTCACCATAAACACCTCCAGAGAAGGTGACTCAACCACCTCCCTGGGCAGACCATTCCATTGCCTAATGACCCTTTCAGNCCCATCTTCAGAAGAGATACAGGCTCTTAGATCTTGACAGGAGAGGGAGAGAGTTACTGCAGCCATGTGAGGGACTAGCGGACCCAGTCAATGAAAAAAGTGGCCTGGAGTGATGTGAATGAAAGTAAACCAAAATGCCGTATGAAGGGTCACCTCAAGTACTTGTGTACAAGCATGAAAGCGCCTACAAGGCAACACAATGGACAAAAACTTCAAATCCTTTCTGGAAAATCAGAGTGTAAACTAATGCTTGTTGAATGGGGTGTAAACAGGAGGAACTAAGAGACACCTTAAACACCTCCAGGGAAGGTGATACAACCACCTCCCTGGGCAGCCCGTTCCATTGCCTAATGACCCTTTCAGTGAAGAATTTTTTCCTTATGTTGAGCCTGAACCTCCCCTGGTGGAGCTTGAGGCCATTCCCTCTTGTCCTGTCCCCTGTCACTAGGGAGAAGAGGCTTGAACCACCCCAACATCCACTGAAGAAGCAGGGCCTATGCAATCCAAGATTGTACCAAAAAACAGTGACAGTAGCCTCCTGACCTAAGTGAGAAGGAAACCAAAGAGGAGAGTTGCTCTGCTGGACCTCTGCTGGACTTCATACCCACAAACACAGAAGGGCTTTCTTGGGATGCAAAGGTCAAAGGCAGCCTTGGCTTTAGTGACTGTAAGAGAGCAGTGTTCAGCGTCCTGGGAGGAGGGCAGAAAGCAAGATCACTAAAAAATCAGAGAAGCAGTCTACAGCCTGTCTAGGTATTTGCTGGGAAGAGTTCCACAGGATAACGCCATGGAGAGAAGGTGAGACAAGAAAGCTGGTTAATATTTGAGCATCACATCCTCCAAGCTCAGGAGCAGTACATCTTAATGAGCAGGAAGCCTGCATGCATGAACAAGTTGCTCCTGGCAAAACTCAAACATAAAAAGGAAGTAAGGAGGTTTCTGTAAGTACAGAAGTGATGAAAGACAGACTTGGAAAACATGGGTCTGCTGCTGAATGGGGTCGGGGCCCTGGTGCAACAAGACATGGAAAATACAGAGAATTGAATTCCTTCTTCCTCCAAAGTTTTTGCTAGCAAGATTAACCTTCTAGAATCCCAGGGCCTAGACACCAGGGGCAAAGTCTGGAGCAAAGAAAATTTATCCTCAGTGGAAGAGGATAAGGTTCAGCAACGCTTATGCAAGCAAGACGTAACAGTCTCTTGGGTTGCAGAATATTTAACTTAAACAGGAAAAGAAAGAAAAAAGCAGGTTGGGAAAAGTAACAGCCCAGTATCATAGAATAAACCATTGGGATAAAATTTCCACCTCATGCTTATGTTCCTAAATGGTGCTGCATCAATTAATACTCAATTTCAACGTAAATAAACACTTCCATGAGTATTGGAACTAATGAAGTTTAGTTTGCTTCAAACTTACATCATTATGATGCATTCAGATTGAAGCTTTTCCTTTAGTTGGGACTCTTATCACACATTCATTCCCTAGAGTCTAAGAAAGCATACATTCAGAACTTTTCTTTCAGTTGGGAAACTTGGCGAATCTCTCTTCTTTTAGCCACTTCCTTTAATAAAACTGATAGAAAGTTATTTATCTGCAAGATTCTCCACCCTCCAAATAAATTTGGTTGAAATTAACAGGGAGGTATAAGCTGACAACACATTCTGAAAAAAAAATCCTCACACTTAATGTGACTGCCTAAGTCTCATTTCTTTAAGGAGTCACGGTAAAAATCATTAGGTATATATCAGAAATGTTAACATTCCTTTCTGAATTAGAGAACAGTGAGTTTGTTGTGGTCCTTCTTGTGGCTCAATAAATTGCAAGTTGGGGTTTCCTTGTTCATCTTACTCTTATACAAAATTATTTTAAGGGGAGAATAGGAAAGGAGCCATGATCAGCTGTCCTATTTACACACTGTGAAATGTAAAAGATATTCCATCAAAAGCAAATAATATACAGTTTGCTTGACCATTGCACTATGGGTAGGAGGAGAATAGCATGATGATAATTTTGTGAATTTTGCCCCATTTGCAAATCAGAAAAAGAAAGGCAATAGATTCAGCTTGTATTCCAACACAATATTAAGCCACAAGTACATTTCTCGGTGAATAATCAACAGGTGAATAAATTAACTATGTCTAGTCTAGTACATGTAAAATATGCACTGCAAATACTTTTACTTTCCATCAGTTTCTGGAGCCAGTCAAATATAAGCCTGAGAACTGAATGGGATGGTCTAGGTCAGAGAGAATTACTTGTTCATCAGAATTCTGCTAAATAATTTTTTTTCAATAGTGTAGAGTTGTATTACAGTTGAATTAAACTGATGTATTTTTTTCACTAGAGGGTAAAATTAAATGCCTTTGTCAAGAACTAATATTTACATCATCATACAAAATTTCCCTGATTACACGTGAAATCAGCAAACTGGAACTAGTAAGGAGTTGTTATAATGTTAATGGCAATCCTATTGTAGTTGTTACCTGTACCAGTCACGCAACAGCAGTTGATGAACATATATTCAATTATGTCAAAAAACATTTTAGGAACCTTGATGGCAATAGGATAGTGTAGTCATTGTAACCCAGAGCAGTAGCACAGAGCCAGAACTGCAAAATGCAGGAGTTACTCAAGTTAATCACTTGGCTACACTGTTGATGTAGAATTCAGGTTAAGTGCTTTGTTGATATAAATCCACTTTTCTTTTTATTCTCTAAACAGGTTGAAGTCAATGTGATTATTTACCAAGTCTCATTTGCAGCAGCTCTTTGTCATCTCTTCTATACAAAACATATTTTTATGGCGGTATATAGGTGTATTTTACATGAAAGGTCACACTTCAATAAATGTTCTAGTTAAAATCTGATAATTGTATACCTGTGGATGCTTCAGACAGGCTTTATTTTGTCTCTTAAGTGCTTAACTAACACATATCCCTGCTGTAAGCAAAAAATGAACCCCATGAATAAATTACACAAATTCTAGTGATGTCATTTACCTCACTCAGATCCCAAATCAGCATACACATCAGGAAAGTGATGATTAAAAGGATGAAGTTACAGGATTTAGCTCAAAGATTATCTTCTTAGTTAACTACAGCTCCAGCTCCTCTTTAAAACTTTTCCATTTATAGCTTAAACTTCTACAGTTGGATTACAATTCATTGCCTTATTAATTTAGAAGACCAGATTCTCCAGTGTTGCAAACCCAGAATATTTTCAAGGACTGCATATATGTTATGCGGTAAACAGATGAATTAACAAAGAATAAAATGTGTTCTATAATTTTCTAACTTTTAAAATCAAAGTTATCCTGCCAAATTCATTTTTATCTTAATTTATCCTAATGTTGAACTTATAAACAGATACAGTGTGCACAGGCAACTATAAACCCCCCCGTGTTTCTTCACTAGCCTATAGTTATAACAACCTAAACTATACAATGTGATTTTTGAAAGTGAAGTTGAAATATGCTAGCTAAATGGTAAGTTACTAGGGCATATGCAGAAATCATTTAGAGAATTCTACAAGCTTTACCACACAACCTCCCCCCCCAAAAAGTGTTGATTTTAAAAGCACATTCTTTTCACAGATTCTGCAAATAGAATATCATTAAACAAGATACAGTTCCATTGATACTGGAGGTAAGAAACATCCTTGCCTTTACTTGATATACTAACCAAGGATCTTAGGAAAGAAAACACAATTTAAAAACAAGCTGTG
>WAAB01009243.1:0-11843 GCA_013389865.1 Piaya cayana | reverse complement strand
CTCGCTCCAGAGCCTCAACATCCTTCTTGTGCTCAGAGGCCCACAACTGAGCACAGTATTCCAGGAGTGTTCTCACCAGTGCCGAGTACACAGGGATCCCAACACACTGAGGCATTCAGCCGTGCTCTTGGCTTTAAGAGCAAGAGGAGTTCACCCATGGCAGCAGAACCACCTTCGTGCTTTTGGAAATGGTCTTTCTGCTTTCATTAACGCAAAAAACTTTGCCTGAAATATTTTTTTCGAAGGGGTATGAGGGTACAACCTTGTTTGGAAGTGTGGAGGGGAGTGCTGAAATGCTGTGCATCCTTAGCAAACACGTCCTTACTTCTACAGCCACCTTTGCTATCTTCATCTACCTGTTTAAGGGCCACTGCAGAGATAATGCAGCCAAACGCTCTCCGAGGGGTTCCTGGGCGGAGTGTTTGCTGTCAAGGAGGGCTGCATTCAACTATTTCCCTGCTTCTCCTTTTCCTGTCTCTTTGCACATTCCAAATGTCGTAGCAAAGATCAAAGCCTGCAAATTGGTTGCTTTCCCCCGAAAGGCAACCCAACCGGTTTGCTTTCCCAGCTAAATTTATCACAGGTGGTTATTAGGGGAGATGTAGACCATGAGGGGGAAATTTGGCAGCCTTCTCGTAGCCTCTTACAAACGAAAAGAGAGACGGCAGCTGACTGAATGCATTAGACCAGGGAGAGTGTAAGAAAAGTTAAGTTTGCCTCACCAATCTCCAGTGTTGCTCCTTCCCAGCTCCCAAAGAGCCTTCCCATTGATGTTAAACTTCATCAGAAGCAAGTGAAGAAGTCCAACAGTCACCAAGCAGATCTAGACATAGCATGGGAAATAAACAGAACATTTATTAAAACCAGTAAAAAGATATCCCGGTTATAAATTGCTGGCACCTCTCATTTAGGAGAAAGCCAACTAATCACCTTCCCCACACTAAGTACCTGCTCTCATCTGCATGTGTCCATCACATTTTCTCGCAGCTAACCTGCTCCATACCTACCTAGACTTGGAGGAACCGTGCTCAGCTTGCACTCAGCATTGAAATTTGCTGGTTTTATTAACAAGCTGTTCCTACTTCATGCCTGCGTGACCCGAAGCTTCTCTGTTTTCTCCTGCTAGCTATGGTAGCGTGTTCAATACATCACTTCATCCTTGCAGATCTTGTTTCACCCTTATCTTTGAACCAACACCATCACGCCACTATCATGAAGACCCATGCCTTCAAGTTATAGAAGTGTCTCACTTCTAAAGCATCACCCCTCAGGCAGCTTCATGTACTGAGAAGTGTCTTGAACACCAGGTTGGCCAAGAGATGTGTGAAACCTGTCTCTAGAGGGCTTTGGAGGCCCCTTGCAGCGTGGTTCAGCCTATCTACAGCCCCCATCTATCCTTGCAGCAATCGTGTCCTCTCCGGGAAAGGCTCAGAACATATTTCCTGCCAAAGTCAGTCTGATCTCCACAGAGACATGCAGGCAGCCAGACACAGAGCACTGGGAAAGTCAGAGACAGACAGAAATCAAACAACGGGAAAAATTACCAGCGTGCAACTAATTATGCAGGAGACACTTACCCAGAGGATATAAAAAACATTAGAGAGGACAGATGTCATCTCATCATATTTAGCCACTGTCTAGTGAAAGCTAGACAGAAAGAGACAGTTGTAGAGCACTATCTACAGTCCATGACAAGAAATAAGGCGCCACAGGAAAGGACTCATGGCCTCCTATAACAAGAGTGGGGTAGATTGTCCTCAGGAGATGCCTCTCCCTCTCTCTACGTTGCCCACAGAAGCCTAAGGACTGTGTTTGACCAGACCCTGAGGTTTTAGACAGCTGCCATTCCTAAGGAAAGGTGAAGGTCAGAGGTTAGAAGGTTAGAGGTTCAAGTTGGAAAAGAGTTCTCCAGCTTGCATGCAAATTCATCGTCTCCCTCTCTAATCAGGGTTAATGTCCCAGACAGAAAAACCAAGAACGCTTCTGGAAAGAGCTTACTGGTTCCTGCTACGGGACGGCTGCAGTCTCCAAGAGATGAGATGACAGACAATTAGATTTATTAGCAGGCTCCTGCCTCGCACCAACAGTGACTTGGTTTTTTATAGCACAAACCACTCCGCTTATACCAGGCAAAGCTAGATCAATCCAACATAGATGTCGACAGAGTATTTACCTCTGTGGCACCAGGTATTCCTCTCTAAAACCCATCCCAAGTGTTTAATTGCGAGATGACAACTTGAAATAAAGATGTCTTGCCCCACAAGGGGTACACAGGTTGTAGAAGGTGACAGCATCGCCTGAAGTAATGAGGAGAAAGCAGCCATGCTGGGAACAGCCGGAGTGCAGGAGGGGAGGGAGGAGAATGACCTGCCACGAGCTGAACTTGGGCTCCTGCGGATCAGCAGATGATGGTCATTAGGCTCACTGAAGAGTAAATTTTCTCTTGGCTTTAACTCTCTGTTGCTAAAGACTGTGCGAAGCCGACCCGGCTGAGGGTAGGTAACTGGGAATTTGAGAATTAGGAGCCGCCTGACAAATTTATTAAAGTGTCCCCACATCTGTCACAATTTAATGAACAGATTATGCATTGGTTGGACGTATAAATGGTAGCCGTGGAGAAACAGCCCCATCTCTCTCCAGAATAAACAGCATTTCACAGTTTTAATTGTGTCCTGATGTTATAACGATCACGACTAAACTGGGTAATCATTCATTAAACATGAGCTAATTCCGTGTCCTGTTATAATTATTATTGTTTCCTGAAAATATAATGTGTGGTACGAGTACAATAAGTGCAAATTGAAATACTGCTTTTGGAAGGTTATTTATCACTACCTTCAGCTGTAAACATTTATAACCGAAATTTATTGGTCCACGGTCTCTTCATATAAATATTTTATGTTCAGCCTCGGGGATCTGTATCTTCTCGTTTAAATGTCTCAGTCCTGGTGCCTGCACCAGCGAAATAATCTCAGGAGAGAACGTTTGCTGTCCTGGATTATTTGGCTATCCTGCTGTTAACGCGAGGAAGCGTTATGTGAGCTATATATTACCTGTCCACAGGTACACGCAGATGTGAGCTGGCAAAGGCCTTGTTGCGTTACTCCAGCGTATAAACTCAGCGCAGCATGGGTAGCGTTCCTACATGTGATGGCGCAGCACGGAGTCATTACTTCTTTTACTGCGATATTTCTGCTGAAATTCTTCTCCTGAGCTGAGGAAAATGTCTGAGGCAAATGGGAAAAAAAACCTGTAAATGCCAGGGAAGAGGAAGGATTCACGGAGAAGACACTGAGGAGTCATTAGTCTCTCTGATCTAATATCTACACCCATGCTGAGAGGACAAGTAGTGCCCCAAAGCAAAGACAGAGTTGATTNCCCCTCCCTCACAGCAAAACATTTCTTCCCAAGATCTCCCCTCAATCTCCCCTCTTTCAGGCTAAAAAAAAATCCTGAATTACTTAAAAATAAATTAAAACTCTCACAAAGGTGATAGATTTTCTTTTATTACCTTTTTTCTCTCTATTCTTCCTACTCCTTGTGAGCGAACAGATTCCAGAGACATGGATTTCTGTCAACTTCTGCTGTGCCTTAAACAGAAAAATTTAGGAAGGGTTAATCTAAGCAGCTGCCCTTAGCATTTTACCAGTTTCCCTTCTTGCGGATGCCCTCGATACCGACTACAAAGCACGAATTTCTCCAGCTGAGCCGAGATAAGTTTGCCAAGAAAATCACCTCTGCCCAGGAAAAGTTCAGCGATACAAAAAACTGCTGCAACGCTTGCAATCCTACAGTAAGTGATAACATGAAACAAATTTCTTGCATTACACAGACCTAAAAGGATTCACATCAGGTTTAACACCAGCGCTGCATGTAGAAACCTGGGAAGCAGATCTCCAGCTCCAGAAAAGAGTCCTAACTCATCAGTCTAAATCATATTTGCAGGAGGATAATCAGATGAACAGGTGAGCGATAATTAGCATAATTTAAAGCGTTAGGTGTGAATTCCAGTCTCAGTGTAGCATAAAAAAAAGTAAAAATCAAGGGTTTTAACACTGGGAATTACTGCAGGGCTGAAAAATAGAGCTAATATTTAGAGCCCCATTGTTTTATTTACTACTGCATTTACAGCACTTCCAGCTAGTTAGCCAACTACTTATAAAACATATTTAATGCTGGAGGCACTCAGTACAGCTATAAAATATTTTTTAAGGGCACGCAAACATTGTGTGTTAACAGCGTTACACACACTCGAGTTCCCTCTGGAAAAAAAAAAGAGGCAAACTCCCATTTTTTGAGCACTCGCAATCATCACATCCCAAGTTTTGTAGATGGGCTGCACAGCTCAAACCGGTCGACTTTCCAGCGCTTGATGGGAATCATTTAAAAGGATAAACTTGAAGAGATCAATACTGCTCACATACTATAATGCAGCACCGAGTACTCCAGGACGATTAAAAATTGTGCAATGAAGGACTGCTCAGAATTAAACAATAGGGGAAAAAAACCCACACGGCGGTTGTAGGGACTCAATCCCTTTTCATTGCAAGGGGGATTTATCTGCAGAGCCGGGGGCTGGTGATAATCGTTCAGGTAGGTTTGTTCCTGATTTATGTGAGTAGAATCACAGAATGGTTTGGGTTGGAAGGGACCTCAAAACCCATCCAGTCCCACCCCTGCCAGGGGCAGGGACACCTCCCACTGGATCATGGGCTCCAAGCCCCATCCAACCTGGCCTTGAACCCCTCCAGGGATGGAGCAGCCACCAGTGCTGTGGGCAACCTGGGCCAGGGCCTCACCACCCTTATGATGAAGAATTTCTAGTCTAAATCTTCCCATCTCCAATTTATAGCCATTCCCCCTTGTCCTTCGTAAAAAATCCCTCTTCTCTCTTTTTAAGTAGCATCAAAACCAGTATCAAACGGAAAGCCTGTGAGCAGGCAGAGATGAGCAGAGATGCTGGAGAGAGAGAGAGAGGCACCCAAGTGTGTGTTTATCCATTTATGAAAATGGGGAATCCACAGGCAAACACGCTCAGCAGTCCCTCCGTGCGGATAACTGAAAGTGAGCACTGAAAGCACACGCTCCCAGTTCATGTTCCAAGGGTTAATAGTCTTCTGGGGCACTTGAGATGAAGCTCCTTTGAGACTCCATATGATATCTCCTGCCTATCTCTCAACCATTACTTTGCTTTTCCTTTCAGTAAATTCTTATTATTTAGGGCACAGTGGTGGGTTTTTTTTCCCTGGCAAAGCTTGTGCTGGCTCGCCCTTCACATATTATATTCACCAAGAGGCTCTACAGCTTTCCCTAAGGATCTTTGCTGCTGTTTTTCCTGGTAGGGTGAGGAGGGATTGGGAGTCCTGGGAGAATCATTATTTCCTCCTGAAAGGACCGATATGGGCCTGGCCTTCTTCCAGCCCCTCCACGGGAGAAATCGTAATTTATGATTAAAAAGCATATTTGTTAGCAGTTCAGCTACTTCATTCTCAGTTTGTTCAACTTTTCTGGCTGTGTGCCACGGAAACCCAAATGATTTGTTAGAATTTAGTGGCTGGGGTTGAACGGGCACCTCTTCATGGTATCACAGAATAGTTTGGATTGGAAGGAACCTTAAAGATCATCTAATTCCAAGCCCCCTGCCATGGGCAGACACACCTCCCACTGGATCAGGGGCTCCAAGTCCCATCCAACCTGGATTTCAACACCTCCAGGGTTGGGGCAGCTGCAGCTTCCCTGGGCAAACTGTTCCAGTGCCTCAACACCCTCACACAATGAAGAAATTCCTCTTTCTGTCTAGTCTAAATCTGCCCTGCTCCAGTTTCTAGCCATTGCCCCTCGTCCTATCACTCCAAGCCTTTCATCACTATCTCCTTGTCTCTATCAGCCCTGAGCCAGGGCCAGCCCAAACAAATGGTGCAGGAGTGGAAAGATCCAATGAGGGGGCAAAGAGCATGTTCAGCATCAGCTGCTGAAGTCGCTCAGCTGTGTGGCAATGGCAGCAACCTGAGTCTGAACTGGAAGCAGAGCTCACCTTGCTGCCTGCCCCACGCCTCCCCGAGGTGTGCTGGGTTTCTGAACTGGAAGGACTAAAGGCAAGAGACGCTTCTCCTTCCATGTACAGCAGGATGAACTTATCCACATATTTGGATGCATATCACAGCTGTTGAAAAATTCACCTCTGTCTGAGTCATTTCACTGTTGCACAGAGGTACATGGAGTGTCCCATGTCTATCTGGCTCCCAGACAACCCTGTAAAGCTNTTCCAGGGCCTCAACACCCTCACACAGCGAAGAAATTCTTCTTTCTGTCTAGTCTAAATATGCCCTGCTCCAGTTTCTAGCCATTGCCCCTCGTCCTATCACTCCAAGCCTTTCAGCACTATCTCCTTGTCTCCATCAGCCCTGAGCCAGGGGCAGCCCCAACAAATGGTGCAGGAGGACTGGAAGGATCCGGTGAGGGGGCAAAGAGCATGTTCAACATTGGCTGCTGAAGTCGCTCAGCCGTGTGGCAATGGCAGCAAGCTGAGTTTGAACTGGAAGCAGAGCTCACCTTGCTGCCTGCCCCACGCCTCCCCGAGGTGTGCTGGGTTTCTGAACTGGAAGGACTAAAGGCAAGAGATGCTTCTCCTTCCATGTAAAGCAGAATGAACTTACCACAGCTGGTGAAAAATTCTCTGTGTTAGTCATTTTGCTGTCGCACATAGAGTGTCCCATGTCTAGCTGGCTCCCAGACAACCCTGTAAAGCTGATCTAGAAGATTAGGTCTTCAGCTTATCTATTACTATTATTATACTGGGTTTAGGTCTAGAGTCCTCAGAAGAGGAAGGACATGGATCTGTTAGACCCAAGGAGGCCTACAGGAAAGCTGGAGAGGGACTCTTGATCAGGGAGGGCAGGGAAAGGATGAGGGGAAACAGTTGTAAGTTGACAGAGGGGACATCTAGAAGAGATCTGAGGAAGAAATATTTTGCTGCGAGGGGTGGGAGGCCCTGGCCCAGGTTGCCCAGAGCAGTGGTGGCTGCCCCATCCCTCAAGGGGTTCAAGACCAAGTTGGATGGGGCTTGGAGCCCCTGATCCAGNTGGGCTTTAAGGTCCCTTCCAACCCAAATCATTCTATGATTCTATGACATGCATCCTTGCCCTCCCAACAATGAAGAATATAGTTTGTTTTACAGTGCTGTAAGGGACAAAATTCTTGCTCAGATGAATGTTTACTGGGAGCCACAAGGGTGAGCTGGAGTGGGACAGCAGTAGAGGACTCTCGGTCATCAAAGCACACACCAAACGTGACACATCCATTGCTCACCCTGTTAAAACACTCCAGCCTCGCTGTGCCGATGACTGCAATGAGTGTTGTGCTCTCAGGACTGGTGCCTGCACAGCGTTGCTCAGCAGCCCTGTCAGGTAGCTCCACTACTGCTAAACCCAATCCATAAATCAAAATGGGAGGATAGAAAACCAGGACGGAGACATGACTGCAGAGTGCCCGAGCTCCGAGATCAATATTCATTTTACAAACCTCTCCAGAAGAGTTCCTTAATTAATTGTTGGAATTAAAGTCAAAATTGACCCCTCGCTTTCTTCCTGTGGCCTTTAAATCAATTTTCTTTTCTTTACAAATCATCATTTTAGGACTGGGCAATAGAACAATACTTTTTATAGTTAATAAAGAAAAAAAGTAGCCATACTCTGAATTTATTCTAAAGAGGGCTCACAAGGCATGATGCCAGCATCTCCCACCTTCATCTAAAACAGGGGAAATATCTTCCCAGTAACAAGGCAGCATGGAGAGCTTACCTAGGTGGCCTTGCAGCCCTCCCTGCACACATCTCTCTGTCCTCCCTCCCTACCCTACAGGCAAAAGCTGGTCCCAGGGCCCCACTTCTCAGTCCAGTTATTAACCCATGTCGACGGCACGGAGCTCGGATTGCAATGAGCAGAAATGTTTGCACGCTGGCACGACCACGGCTTCCCGACCAGCCTTGATGTTCCCCTTCTTCATCAAACCTTAAACGACAGCCACAACTGCATCGCAGTTTCCTGAGAGCAAAACCTCTCTCATTTTACACAAACATGCCACAATCTTTTGCTGAACTTATCCTCAAACCACAGTCTGCAAGGTAGTGATGGTGGGAAATCAAACTCAAGAGAGGAAGGGGTTTACTTTATGCCACCGAAGCCTCAGTTTATGCAGACTGTAACTCCCCAAGCTCTCAATGCAAGCTTCAATGGAGAAGAGAAGGTTCCAAGGAGAACTTATAGCGACCTTCCAGTACCTGGAAGGTTTGTAGTGANGCCCATCTCAGGGGGTTGGAACTAGATGATCTTTAAGGTCCCTTCCAACCCAAATTGTTCTGTGGTTCTATGATTCATAATCTGTGTGCTACCTTCTTCTGCATCTTTTCCTGGATTGCCTTACATTCATCTTTTTGCCAATCAAATTACTGCTAAATTAGATAAATCTGGTTTTCTTCCTTATAGCTGGTACTGACTGCACTCTCATAGTATTTTACAGCTTGGTCACTACATAACATTTTTCTTTGGAAGAGCAGGCAGCTCCCGCTGCCCGGCTGCTGATGCTTTCTCATTGATGATGCTCTATCTTGCAGACACAAGATGGGATTAAGACATGTTATTTCCCACCCACTTTACACCAGCAATGGGAATTACCTGAAAAAGTCCATTCAGAGTGACCAGGCTGGGTCTGTAGGGTGGTCTTGGCAGCAAGAGCAGCCTCCACTGGATTACACATTGATGACAACGTGAGACTTCATTCCTGATTTTCAGAATCACACGCGGGTGCGTTGCAGGTTATCTCCTCATACACGCAGCCAACACATCCAAAAGCCTCTAAAACCTAAGGACAAGAAGCACGTGAGCTCAACATAAAGGCATTTTTCTCTGCAGGAGTAGAAGTTGGCAGGAAGATCATGGTAAATCAATATCTCATGGATTTTTTTTAAAAATAATATTCAGAATACATCAGTTTAGTTCATAGAACTGTTAAGGGTGGAAAATACATCCAAGATCATCACATACAACCACCAACACAACACCAATGTCCCCACGTGCCACATCTACACACTTTCTGAACCCCTGCAGGGATGGAGACTCCCCCACTGCCCTGGCCAGCCTCTGCCAGGGCTTCACCACTCTTTCAGTAAAGAAATTTTTCCTAATATCCAATCTGAGCCTCCCATAGCGCAACGTTTCATCTTGTCCGGAAAGAAATTTTTCTGGAGAAGAGACCAGCATCTACCTTGCTACAACCTCCTCTTAGGTAGTTGTAGAGAGTGATGAGGTCTCCCCTCAGCCTTGTCTTCTCCAGGCTGAACACTCCCAGTTCCCTCAGCTGCTCCTCAAACACTTCTGCTCCAGAGCCCTCCCTAGACTCGTCCTCCTCAAAGTCGTAGCTGCACTTCCTCACTGTAATTAAGAGAATTAGTAAGCAAATAGGCACGTGGCCCACCAAGTCTAACGTTACGAGGTTGCAGTAGGGATGCTGGGTGGACTCTGAAGGCACCTAGAGATGCTGGCAGGTGGAACCAAGTCACCTCTTACCTGCGCAGACACCACGAAGATTGGCAGTGGAAGGGGGCAGCGAGTCCGTCTGCATTTTAACAACACACTCCTGTGCACGTTTTTAATTTGATAGCTCTGCACAGCATTCACAGATGAATACCATCTGGTGCGGTGATTTATTGCCCCTGAATTTCTCAAGTTACTTTTTCTTTTTTTTTTTTAAACTTTTCTCATCTTACCTTTTCTCTTTATATTTTCTCTCTGCAAAAATGTTTTCCGTAGAAATGCAAGCGAGACAGGCATTTCACTACCATGCTGTTTTATCATAAGATAAACAGCAGCCTGTCACTAGCCAGACCAACAAACAACTGATGTATGGGACCTATTTAATGTCTCTGCAACTCCAGGGGCCGCCTAGTCATAAATGCTGCTCTTCTCCAATATTTTAAGAGATGCTTATATGGTCACATGGAAAAATTAATTCATGATTCCTGTATTATCCATGGTTTCAATACAGGTTGAGGGATGATGTGATTGCGAGCTGCCCTGTGGAGAAGGACTTTGGGGTGCTGGTTGATGAGAAGCTTGACATGAGCACTTGCAGCCCAGAAAGCCAATCATCTCCTGGGCTGAATCAAAAGCAGCGTGGCCAGCAGGGTGAGGGAGGGGATTCTGCCCCTCTGTTCTTCTCTTNGGCTTGTAGGGACATAACGAGGGACAATGGCTTTTAATTGGAGAGGGCTAGATTTGACTAGATATAAGGAGGAAATTCTTCACAATGAGGGTGGGGAGGCCCTGGTCCAGGTTGCCCAGAGCAGGGGTGGCTTCCCCATCCCTGGAGGGGTTCAAGGCCAGGTTGGATGGGGCTTGGAGCCCCTGATCCAGTGGGAGGTGTCCCTGCCCATGGCAGGGGTGGAACTGAATGGGCTTTGAGGTCCCTTCCAACACAAACCATTCCATGATTCCATGATGATGGCATTAAAGAGTGTGTTTTAATGCATGTACACAAAGTAAAAAAAGTGTTGTACAAGCACCCCTAACCCTGATCCCTCCTGACTTTTAAATAACTGATCTGGAAGAATGCAGTGAACTTACTTTGTAACTTTTTTTCATTGGGGCTTTTATTGTAATCGTAGCACAAACTTCTTAACTTTGATTTACCCTTAACTTCCAGATGACATTGTGCCTCTTTCGCTGTGCGTGATGGCTTACTGCCCTTATAGCAAAACACATCACAGAAGTATTGATAACTCAGGCCTGTAGCGATAAAATTATTTCTTATTTTTTAAGTTCTCAATTTAAAGTTTTTTTTCCCTTTCTCAGCTATGGAGAGCAATTAGCTGGGTTTGTGATAATTTTTGGAAGCGATTGCTGTTACACTGAGAAACCGTGCACATGGTTGGGATTAGGTGAGAAATCAAAAGCTCTACCAGGTTCACCAAAAGACATTTTCCTCCTACCATGAAAATTAATTTACCCTAAACTGGAGTCTCCAGAGAGAGCTCTGAAGCCTCCCTATAGCCTGAGACACATGAGAACCCCTGTAGCTCTGCTCTGTCTGGTGTGGAGCTGAGCCCTCAGGGACCTCCTCGTGTCCGCTTCTTCCCAGGAGCCCCCTCCCTGACTGGACACTGGTGGGAACAACACCTACAGCTGCACTCCAAACTCAAACCTCTGTCAGCAAACACCAGCACAGTAAAGGCTCATGAATCTCATGGGCAGGAGGAGAAGGCTTCCCAGCAGCTCCAAAGGGAAGGTGAGGAAAGAATCATGGGATGGTTTGGGTTAGAAGGGACATTTACAGGTCATCCAGTCCAACCCCCCTGCAGAAGGAGGGACAGTTTTAACTCAATCACGTTGTCCAGAGCCCCATCCAACTTGGTCGTGAATGTTTCCAGGGATGGGGCATCCACCACCTCTCGGGGCAACCTGGGCTAGGGCCTCATCACCCTCAGTGTAAAAGAAAAATCTTCCTTACATCCAGTCTAAATCTCCCCTCCCTTAGTTTAGAACTATTACTCCTTGTCAGAACAGGCCTTGCTAAAATATCTGTCCCCATTTCTCCTGGAGCCCCTTTCAACAATGGAAGCTGCTCTAATGTCTCCTCGGAATCTTCTCTTCTCCAGGCTGAACAACCCCAACTCTCTCAGCCTGGCCTTGTACCGGAGGTGCTCCAGCCTTGAAATCATCTTTGTGGGCTCCTCTGGACCCATTCCAACAGTTCCATGTCCTTCTTGTGCTGAGGACTCCAGAACTGAATGGAAGGCTCAAAGTGAGATCTCACCACAGAAGAGGAACAGAATCCCCTCCCTCCCTGCT
>WAAB01009242.1:94996-183667 GCA_013389865.1 Piaya cayana | reverse complement strand
AAAACTAGAGGTTATTTCACTTTCACCTTCTGCCATATCCAATCTAGGCTTCTCCCACACAAGCTGTTTAGGGCATATCATACCTTTCCTGATTTTGTCCATAAATAGTTTAGTTTTTTGCACTTCTTTTATTCCATACCCCTTGCTTTTTCTAGATCTTCTTGTAGGATTTTTGGCCTCTCTTAGTCTTTCTCTGGACAACATTTTTGCAGCCAATACCAAGACCCAGTGAGTCACAATTTGCCTCAGATGCAGCAGAATCCACAACACACAAAACTTCTACATTTCTGTTGTGTGCCTTTCACTCTTCATTAGTATTCAAAATTCCTTCTAATTCAATGTTGTTTGCTAGTTCATTAATATTCCATTTACTTCTTCTCTTCAGTCATTGATGGAGATGTCAAAATTAGTTCCCCAGAGCTGCTCCTTTACACACGAGCCTTTCACCACATGTGCTACAGTTGACTATTGCCTCATAGTCTTTCTTGAGCTTTTTAGTATCCAGGACAGCAGCCTTTGTGGAACAAAACTTTTCAGCTAAGACTTCATGTGACAGTAAGCTCATGCACAATTTAGCATTTTCTAAAAATAATGTATTACATGTTAAAACACTGCAACACATTTTATTTTCAGAGAAGCATACCTAATGTGTGGCAGTAGAACACCCATTTGTTCATTATTTTTAACTCGTATGTGTGTTGGCAAGTATTACTTCTTTTTCTTATCATCAGTCAGATCCTTACTTGTTTGTTTGTTGTATTTTCTCTCCTTTCTTTCAGTTCTTGAGAGCACAGACAGGAAATGCATCACTGTAACAGTGCTTATCCAAAGTAGTTCATAGACTTTAAGTGAAGCAAGGATATTTATGGCCATTTATTATCATTTGTAGAAATTCCCAGTTTAGATGTGGAGGCATTTGCATTCTTTTGAACCTTAGCCGTAAGTCATTAAGTTAATTTTCATGTAGAAGAAGGTATGAAAGCGTAAGAGGAAAATACTGGTTCTAACAGGATTTCAGTCTGTTTTATTTATGCTCAGCACCATTCTCCTTCAGACTCATAAAATCAAAGAATGGCAGTTTGGAACATGAACTACAAGATTTAACCATTACAGGCACTGAACAGCAAAAACTAATGTAGCATATCATATATTTCAAGCTTAGACTTTGTGAATTTCCCCATTTGCTAATATTACCTCAAATAAGGCATTAAAAATCACTGATTGCTTAATCAAAAGAATAGGATGGTTATGTTCTCTGCTTTTCTGTATTTATTTTACATTATTTAACATCGTTTGCTGAATTAATATTGAATATCTGTAGATAAAAACAGGATTTAACTTTGTGTTTGAAATTGTTATCCATTTTGACCAAATGATTACATTGAAATATTTTTCATTCCCACAGAGATGTACAAAAGCATATGAAAACAACATATAAGGGTTGTTGTAAAAACTCAGTAACTTCCTGAGTACAACAACCTCCAATGACAATTTTCAGATTAGAACACTCAGCTCTAACAAAACATGAGAGCCTTATAGGTCAGCCCTGCTCAAGGGGAAGGTTTTAAGATGCTTAGCACAATATTTGGAATAAATACAACAAACAAGTTAGAATATGGGAATGGGGATGTGGTAGGGTTGGGAGTTCATTGAAAAATGCTTACCTGATTTTTCATTGTGAGAGGATCAGATTTTTGTTCCAAGATAGTAGTGAACTGTAGATTAGGATGGTGGAATAAATCCAATGTATTTTGACTTTATTCACAGACTTTAAAAAAAGTATATATCAACAGTGTTAACAGCTGTAAAAGGGCTAGTTTGGCTTAGTGTCTCAGAGTCATCACGGATTGTACAACATGCCCTGGTCCTACTAGAGTGCATGCCAGCAAGCAGCAGCTGCCATAAACCAAGATAGTATTTTCCATCTTTCTCCATGTTCTATTGCCCGGATGGCCTTGGTGCCAGCAGCATCTGGCTTCAGCTTTTCCCTGTTGTGACTTTCCCTCAGCTGTTCAGGGATGAGGCTGAATTGGCTACTGTAGAAACTGAGAAAGATGTTCATTAGGGAGCAGGGGAAATGGCAGCTGAGTGACTGCTGGAAAGGAGCCTGCAAGAGGCTGACATGCCATTCCCTGATGGCCAGAAGCAGCTGTGGAGAGGCAAAGAGAATATTCCTCAGATGTCATCTTACTCAGTGGAGTACAGGTATTCCTGGATATTGGTGAAAATTTAGGGTATGTCTCCTCTGTCTGTTCCTGCCACTCCTCTGTGCAATAATCTCCTTGTTGTACTATGTCCTAAGAAACAGAGGAGTAAAGAGGGTATTTGTACAGCTTAAAGACTGCAGTATCCAAAGATGACTGAGGAGAAAGTGAAAGCCTTGGCACCAGCTTATGATGTTGTCTCCAGTATGAAATGAGGCCTCCCAGGGAGACCTATATTTTGCAGGGAGAAAAACACAGCTGGGAAGAAGTAGGGTTCCTGGGACCTGCTACTCAGACCTCCAGAGCTATTCTGAGAAAAGTAGTGTTATTATGGTTGTGGATATGATCCTCCCTCTCCATTACAAATGATTAAAATCATAACTGGCCTCACTAATATCTCTTCTCTGAGAGAAGGAAATACAAATAGTTATACAAAGACACCAATAAGTATATAAAGCCATGGGGAAGAAGTGTCCAAGTAGAACAGAATATATAAACATAGGCAACTGCTTTATCTTTTAACAGTATATCACATATCTCACTTACGTTGTTGCTGAAGTTTAATATGATCATGGTACTTGACAGAGCCTGTAGTTACAAGAGTGAAACTGTGGACACGATGGAAGAAGAGTATGAACTTTGGGAATTGGAAGAGGTAAGACAATAGGTGTAAGATAATAAAGAACAGCCACACTTCTGAAACTGCCTTTTTGGACTGAACATTTCAGTTCTCTTGATGGCACAAACATGTTACTTCAACAATTCCTGACTGAACCAAAATGATAGGGGGAGAAATGAAAGATACACATTTTATTTATACTCATCCTACATCACACAAGACAAGCAGCCCACATAAATAACAGGATATCTCCAGTATATATCTTAATTCAGCTTATAGGGTATCATGGTTTAGTCCCAGCCAGGAACAATTTCAGCAGCTAAAACTGAACAGTTGGAATCCCAAATCCCCCAGNACCAATGTCCCATGTTATCCGTTCTAGAGAGAAACGGTCTGAAAAACATGCAGTTAGTTTTCAGAAAATGAAGTCACTTAATGAGACTTAGCTGAAGTCAGAAATTGATCCTGCTTTAACTCAAAACACAACAAAGGGGGAAAGTAAGAAAATGTAGTTCAAATAGAAGTCTAGCCACTTCATTATATAGTTTTTTTGTCACATGCATCTGACTGCTTGTATCATCTTTTATCAGCCACTTATTAATGTCCACTGAATCAAATATCGTGTAAGGAATTCCATCAGCAAATTTCTTTCTTTTCTCTGTCAGTCCCTCAAGAAGATAGCATAAGCTTTTCAATAACATAATTTATAAGCTAAGGGAACTAATGATCATCTCAATAGTTCATAAAATTCCTGAAGCAGCCACTCAGGTTACACATATTTTTGACAAGTTTTGTTTGTACTTATTCTGCCTAAAGGTCTGAATCCCCATATTTTCTCAGTTAATGTAAAGGTCCTGAACATAACAATGGAGTGTGATAGAATCCAACAATTTTTTCAAAGTTGCACAGAATAATTAAATATTTTCCAGTAAAAAATTTTTTTTTCTTTTATTTCTCTAATGTTTTAGTAGTTTAAATTTTCAACAATGGATTATTTTATAGTATTTTTAAAACATGATGATAATAATTTATCTTGTGCTATGCTAAGCTACTTTTAAAAAAGAAGTTTAAAAACATGAAATATGACAAAATGTCAGAGATGGGATAAACATAAATTCAGTTTGTAATGGGCAAAAGTTAGTAAGATGCTGTGATTATTGTGTAGAATTCCACCAATTGAAGACTGATCTTTTTTCTGCAGGACTTTTGGGGGTTTGTGATAACTCTGCTTTATAAAGAAAAGAAAGAATAAATATTTTTAATGTAAAAATACTGTAGGACTCTAGTCTGTATTAACATATATTTCTTTTTCTGTCAGATAGGCATACTAAAGCTGAAATAATGCATACGTGAGCCAGAAACACCTGATAACTACCCTATTTGTTCATACACCAAAAAAAAATTAAAATCCAAGAACATTCTTGTAGAGTAGGTTTGTAACTCATTTATGATTTATAACTTGATTTCCTTTGTGACTGGCTTTATTGCAGGATAATATGCACATCAGTAGATATTATTAAACTGCTGTCCATTCACGGAGAAACTAAATGATCTAAAACAGTAAAGGTGTTTAAATTCCTTTTTTTTTTTTAATTTGCTTTTTATGAGGGAATGTAGTTTGCTTTCCCAAGCACAAGAACCAAAGAGAAAAGTAATTTAGAATAGCATAACATTCTGAAATGGATCATATATTTTCTTCAGGTTTGATTTTATTTAATGATTGTAGGAACAGAAAACTTTACATCCTCTCATGTAAGTCCATTTACCTTAGAATAGTACTTCCTAAGTACATCTCAGCATCTCTTCAGGTTCTCATTGATTCTTCACTTATCAATGTTCACTAATTTCCGCCACCTATCTGGAACTTGCTCTCTGCAAACATTATCTGAACTGATTTCTTAGAGAACATCAAGAAATTACTGTTTCTGAAATTTGCTTGTATGATAGCAACAGTGAGGAATCTCATCTCTTTATCATGTTATTCAGTGTGATTTTTCCCAGTGTCAATTGGAACAACCCCTGCACTTCTGAGACTGCAGGTACTGCTGTTATCCCTAGCTGTCCCACACAGGTGCAGAAGAGTGATGTTTCCAACTAATTCATAATACTGGAAGGAAGTACTCATCCACCCCTTCTACAGGACAATTTTAAGGTGTTTATTACTCTTAAAAGTCTTGGTGGAGATTGAGACATTGAGGTTGAAAAACAATTCATAATAACTGCAAAAAAACCTACTGGCTTGTACGCATTTTAAAGAATATTCAAAGGAATGTTGGTCACAGGAAATAATGTGCTAGAAGAAAGGGTTCCTCTGACAATGGACACAAATTCATGGAAAAGCTGAGGTCAGCTGGGACCTCTGGAGATTATCTGCTTCAACAGCCTGTTAAAAGCAAGACCAGCTAAAGCTGTCAGATCAGGTTTTGAACAGCTTCAAAGATGCAAACTCAGGAGCTTCTCTGGACAAACACTTCCAGTATTCAACTATCCTCAGATGTATTTTTTCATTACTTTTTAAAAGGAATTTCCTATGTCTCAGTTTGTGCCCATTGCCTACTGTCCTGTCACTGGCTGCCACTGAGAAAAGGTTGGCTCTGCCTTTTTTAACATCTGCCATATGTTTATACACATGGCTAAGCGCATCCTGAGTCTTCTATTTAGCACATTGAACAATCCCAGACCTCCCACCTCCTTCATGCCTCTCAGATGCTCCAATCTCTGATTCATGACTCTCCAGTATATGTATTTCTTTCTTGTACTGGGGAGCCCAGCACTGGGTCTCTTACTCTAGGTGTGGTCTTATCAGTAGTGAGTGGATGGAAAGTGTCATCTCCTTTGAACGGCTGGCAACCAGTACACCTGAGAAAACTGTTGGCTTTCTGTGCCTCAACAGCATGAGTCTTCCTCATGTTCAACCTCTTGTCTACCAGGACTCACAGGTCCTTTGCTGCAGAGCTACTTTACAGTTCCAGCCTGTACTAGCACATGGGATTACTCCTTCCCATGTGCAGGACTTGGCTTTTGACTTGTTGAACTTCCTGTCATACTATTTCTCCAGTTTGTTGAGGTCCCTCTGGAACTCCTAATGTATTAATCACTCCTTCCAGTTTTCCACATAATTTGCAAAAATTGCTGAAGGTGCACCGTGTCCCATCATCCAAATCATTAACTGAGCTGTTAAACTGTATTGGACCCACTATGGAGCCCTGGTTATGCAACTAGTGACTGACCTCACACTGGACTTTGGCCACTGATCAAAGACCTCTAAAACCTGGTTCTTCCTCAGTTTTCAGTCAACCCCACTTCTCACTTCTCTAGTTTTTACATCAGCTTGTCTGGGATGATGATATGGAAGATGGTGTCAAAAGCCTCACTAAGATCAAAATGAACAACATTCACTGCTCACACAGTGAGAGGCTCAACTATTTAAACTGCAGTGGATTTTTCTGCATTTCCGTTTTGATACCACTTCAATGATTTCCTTAGGTATGGACTGCCAATGTAGATCACAGCTAACCCTCCAGAAAAATCTGAGATATTTGGCTAAAGCTAAACCTTATTTGTGCTTACTTCAAGTAAAATAAGTCTTTTTCTAGATGTTAATTTAGAGAATATAGTACTGCTTTAACTGTCAAAGGCTGTACAGCTGCACTGAGAATTTATTTTACTTACTAACCTATTTTTATTCCTCTATGACATTTAACAACACTGTCAGGTGTGTATTATAATGAGAATTGTGTTTTGGTTTGGGTTTTTTTGTTTGGGTTTTTTTTTATGGTTCAACATGGAGCAGTATATGATGTTATCCACTGTGGAAAAATCAAGACTAAACAATAACTTCTGTTAACTACCTTACATTCTAGCATCCTATAATATCTTTAGTCAGTTGGGAGATTTCCACCATCAAGGTTTGAAAAGACACCCCTCCATACAGTGCTCTGGGGTAGGCTCCAATCTTAAAATCTGATCACAGTTCCCAAAGGGATGTACTTTTACACAGAAAATAAATTCCCCCTCTTCTTCAAATTTATATTCCTTTCCAGTTGAACTGTAAAAACACCCTGGGAACAAAGGACCAATAATTCCTTTGATCAGCTGTTTGTTTTCCTAAGCAAGCAAGAAATGATAATATTAAATACAGTAGAAAGTATATATACCAATAGCTGTGTGTGTAAAAATGGTGCAGTTTTGGTACTCACACCATACATTATTATTAAATACCCTTTAGAATCTTTTCACTGGAATGCACAGGAACTCAATGATTTTATTTGGGGGTTTTAATTTTACTGCTTATAACTGTAAAAAAAAGTGTTTCTTATTTTGCAACGGCTGTCAAAACTAGGCTCCATTTCAAAAGGACAAAAGTCTTATTTTTATTTTTAATAACCCCCTGTGCTTACCTGCCATCTCATAAATGACAACAGCAGACTTAAGAAACAAATAAAAAACCCTAAAGTTTTTTATTTTCAACAACATTTTTAAATCTCCCTGTCTGTATCACTGAGATCATGGTATGAGGGATGCTTGTAGCATTCATTACATCAAAACCATGCCAACTTCAAGATCTGTTCTTTTATATGCCAGCTAAATGTATTCTAAACTGCTTGTATCCTTCTGCCATCCTTGCACATTTTTAATACCTCTTTAGCTGCTTGATTTATTTCCAGACTTGCAGATTGCCTTTATAAGAATTCCCATTTACTGAAGTGATACCTATTCATGTGAGCAGAGCTGATAAACTGCAGGCCTCACCATTGTTGAACACAAAGCTGTGCTGATTATGATGCTGCAGATTTTGTTGTCTTTCAGTAGGCAAAATAGGCTTAGAAACACATTTTCCCTTCATCTCTCAAAGGAACTCACAACAGAGAGGCTGAGATCCAAAAACTGACTTTTCACATGGCAGTAAATCATTCTGTATGGTTCCTACTTCACCTGAAATATCTTGATCTAGAAAACCTTTGCCACAGTAATAGATACTTACAACCCAGAGAGACTTAAGAAGCAAGCTCTCGGCTTTTTTGTATTATGCTTTGAGCAACACTCCCCTTCTACCTCTACCTGGATGGATTCCCTGACACGACCTGGGAAAGCATTTATGGAAAAATAAATAAAGGTTGTATAACTTACAAGAGCATTTTAGTAATAAAAACATAATAGGCCATTTCACTGAAGATTCAAATATATGCAAAGAAAGATCTTGATTCAAATCTGAATCTCCACCCTCACAAGCATAAATCATTTGCAACAGGAATCAGAGGCAGAGGGGAGAAGAGGAAACACAGTTTAATCAGCTGCTACTATATCAGTGTCATACTACTGTGGTTCCCCAGTGAATGGAGCTCAAAAATAAATGATGGTGTCATCTTGAACAAATGCATGTCTGCCTCCTTTTTTTTTGCTTCTTCCTCCACAAATATAAAAGCAAGATTTCTGACTTCCACATTGTCAACTTTTCATGCAAATGCTAACTCTGTACTAGGTGGCTTGCATAATTATGATAATAAATGGAAAATAAGCTAACTACTTCAACAGCAAGCCACAGTTTCTACTGTACATCTTTTCAGAAAGCTGTTACAGAAACTAAAATAAACCTAAACTCTGATCTTCATCTAGTTCTTTTACTATACGTAAGAAAAAGAGAACAAGAAGAACAGATGAGGTTCTATTTGCCCAGAGAAATCAGAATTAAAAGTGTGTTTAAAATTTATATATCTTAAATGCAGCAATACATGGGCACAGGTTTTCATTTTCTACAACTGGATTTTTAATGGCTTCGTATAACCCTCATATAACAATGAACATCTCAGCTGTTCTTAAAAGAAAAAAGAAAGAAAAAACCTCCAACATTCATCTGTCCTTTTTAACCAGGAAGAAACATTAATATTTGGAATCTAAGTCTGATATGAAGATTTGATTATCTGTAAGAAAGTTGACCTTAAAATCAGAGAACATTTCTCATTTCCAGCACTACCATCACTATCTGCTCTGCTAAAATTAATTTCATTACTTTCTACATATGCATTGCATTTCTTTAGATATTTATGACACAAACATTTCCTGAAAAACTTTACTTTTACTTATAAATTCAGCTTCAAACTTTAAAGTGGCTTGGATGAATATTTTATCTGAAGCTACCAAGATGGACGACCAGATTTCATGGCTTCCCATCTCAGTAACTTTAGAGTTTGGGTGTTTCTCTTGCAGTCAAATGGAGAGCAGAGAAGAAAGGTCCAGCTAGCAGAGTCTCATGTCACCCAGTAGCTTCACCTTTTAAGGAGAACTCCTTGATGATATACAGCTAATACACGCAGAGGTAAAACAAAGCACCTGGGAGAGAAGTTCATGTTAGAATATGTTTGAAATTCCGTAGGAAGCCAGTTAAAGCTCTTTTGAAAACGATTGTGCTGCCTGTTCTTTTCCTCTTGGGCTATTTGTGTTTACCTATGTGATTCTCATCATTGCTTGGGTGCAGTTCATGTTTTGGGCAGTGTTTTCACTGCAGTGTTTTAGGCAACAAGAATATTGTTTCTTCAAAACAACTCCCCAGATGCACAGTACATTATAGACATAACAAAATGTTACCCATTTCCTCCTCACATCCCATAGAAAACACATCCACACTGCAACAGATAAGTGCTCCTACATATGCAGCATTTTAAAACAGTCCTAATTAATCACAGATTAGCTTTTTTCATCCTTTAAAATAAACCTTTTTAATTTACAAAATAAAGGCGTTTCTTCTCCAAGGTACAGATAAAGCCATGTTACTCTGTATCCTGTAAGAGGAGCAGAATTCTTATTATCTATTCTTGGTGTACTGCAAACTTATTTGAACAAATGATCCTCTAACTAAATCGTTTGATTCAGTCGTTGTATTTTGAAGTGTACAAAGTATACTTTGATTATGTTATTGACCAAGTAGTAAAACAGTACTCTGGAAGAGTAGCCTATAAAATGGACCTCACTGTTGCTCACTCTGTGACAATGCCTTTATGTATATCTGGGGAGAGATGATTGTAAAGGAGAAAAGGTTTACTTTTAAAAAGGAAGCTTTAGTCATTTAAGATTTTTCTTAGTTGTAGCATTGCCTCCAATTTATTTTCTCTTCAAGTCTCCTTTTAAAATTTCAGGAATGAAGGAACGGGAAAGATCTTACCTGGTCAACACGAAATCATACACAATCTGTTTTCTGGACTATTTACAGTTATTATATAACCTTTTGAGAATTACATTGTTAGTATGATTTGACACAGAACTTCTTGTAGGTATATTTTCCCTGCTGTGGAAAATATATCCACTGGTTGTATTTTAATGTTAATAATATTACCACCAGGGAAATATATAATGTGATATGAAGATAACAGTATTTTACCAAAACTGACACTGTAAATATCCTGTCAGTCTTCACTTGACAAGTAGGACATATTGATTGGCTAGCACTTTGCAGAAAATTGTGTCTGCACTCAAGGGAAGTTCAGATAAGTAATAAAATTTACAATTTTTTTTCAGAAATTATGCAGCAAACAAACATAATGACTCCTGAAGACTACAACTTTCTTTCATGATACCCATAAAAATTAAATTGTGTCCATGTTCCTAACAAGTACAGTAAGATACATCATACTAGGTCTTATAAATGCAGACAACTGTAATTTCTGATATCATTTACAGGCATAGCTGCTATTGCAATTAAATTACTCTTTTACTCTGTGTGGCCATTAGAACATGTAAATAAATCATGATGGCCACAATAATCTTATTAATCTTAAGTGATTACATTCAGATTCAATGCTCAGATTCAAATTTTATATTATGCATACTTTTTCAGCTAATTGGATACTAATGCAAAACTAGTTTTATTTATTAGTATTTAAAAATCTGAAAATGCCTGGTTTATTCTTTGTGCTGTATGCCTGTTTTATTTTATTACTGTAGTTAATGCATTTGATGCAGAGACATGTTGATAAAATCCTTTAAAGACATTGCTTGCCATCCTTTGTGAAAGATGTCAAAACAAAAAGCTACTGACTTTTTTGGCAAGCATTGAAATGTTCTTCTGGTAAAATGTCTTCCTTCTGCAAATCATTGGGGAACATGTGTAAGGCTTCTTGATTCTAGTTTCTTGTTAAGTCCACTGGGAAAGAGAAACTTTGGAGATATGTCATTTTATACACAAATCTATTTCTTCTTCACTTAGAGAAAAAAGAGTCACCATTGGCCATTTGATTGGGAGTAAATTCAATACCTCTTAGCTCAGTGATAATGCCCCAGTCATAGATTATGGATATGATCCTCCAAATTGTTACTGCTTGGCTCAAGGCTTTATTCAATAGTGAGTGACAACCAATTCACATAACCTAGCAAGAATGGATGTTACACTCATGCTTCTAACTGTTCTAGTAATTCTTGGACTATCTGTTAATCATTCCCCTTCTGTCATGCAAGTCCATAATGATTAGTTCTTCCTATATATAAAAAAAAGAAAAACATGGAAGAAATTTTTTAATCCTTAATGTTTAGTTGTCAGATATTTTATGACAAAAAGGTGATGTAGAAGGATGAAAGCTCCTAGATGTTAGGTCAACCCTTTGGTACTTAGTGGGTTTGTGTGAAAAAGCCAACCTCCCCAAAGAAGGATTCAACCAGTAAGTAACAAGCAGCACCCATTTCTTAACCAAGAAATGGAAATCCTGAGTCACTGTGACACTAAAATTAGCTCATTAGATAAGCTAATGGAACAGACCCAAGTAAAACTGTTCTCTATCATCTTTCTTGCTGAAACTGAAATTATACTTCCCTCTTTCCCATGAGGTTGACACAACCGGTATGGAAACTCAGTTTTCAATTAACACCATGTTAAATATTTAGATGCAAATTAACATTCTGACACCATATTACTGGACTGTTAGTGAATAATACTGAATAATCTTCAAAATTTGTGGAAAAACCCTAACAAGAGTGAAAGACTGTTGTGGATTAATCATTACAGAGGTGGCTTCCATCACATATATTTAATTCACTTCTTAATGATGAAAACTCTCAAGTGTTTCTAAGTTATGTATACTATCAGAAAATGGAGCTTGTTAACACTAATTTAATAAAATTTACTTTTCTTCTTTCCAAGGGTAATAACAAAATCTGATTTTCTTAGAATCATTGAATCACAGAATCACTAGGTTGGAAAAGACCCACAGGATCATCCAGTTCAACCATTCCTATCAAGCACCAAACAATGCCCCTCAGCACCTCATCCAACCATCTTTCATACATCTCCAGGGAAGGTGACTCAACCACCTTCCTGGGCAGCCTGTTCCAGTACCCAATGANTCACCAGTGCAGAGTACAGAGGAAGAATAACCTCCCTGGACCTACTGGTCACACTGTTTCTGATACAAGCCAAGATGCCATTGGCCTTCTTGGCCACCTGGGCGCACTGCTGGCTCATGGTCAGTCAGCTGTCAACCAACACCCCCAGGTCCTTCTCCTCCAGGCAGCTCTCCAGCCAGTCTTTTCCCAGTCTGTAGCTCTGCATAGGGTTGTTGTGCCCCAAGTGCAGGACCCGGCATTTGGCCGTGTTAAACCTCATGCCATTGGACTCAGCCCAGTGGTCCAACCTGTTCAGATCCCTTTGTATTGTAGTTGAACTGAATTGTTAATTTTCATTTATGTTGTATTATTATTTTAACATTATTTAATGGCTTAATAGCATAGTAGGACATTATAGCACTTTAATACAGTTAACTATATGGAAATATGTATTTGCTCAACTATCATAAACTTTTACTACTAAAATAATTAAATCTGTATAAATATATGTCTATATGCACAATATGTTTGTAGATACAGATGTGCCTTTATGCCCCTACAAGTAGCTGCAAGATAAAGTAATGAAAGAATAAGTCCTTGCAGCAGCTTGCAGTTTATATCAAGGTCAAGGAAGGGCATGTGTCTCCTGTAAGCAAACAGAAAGTGTAAACAAACACCACATAGGATTATGACTACACAAATAAATCCCTGAAGTAAAAATCCTGAAATCCTGCAGACAGGATGACTCAACAAGTTCTGTCTCTAGTGTCTCTCTGCAAATAGAAAGTCTGAGTGTCAGGATCCATGTTTTAATGCCCATCTGCATGAATCTAAAGCAACCTAGACAAACCACAACAGGCAAGGGAACCCCAACAACCTCACCAGATCAAAAGAACCTTGAGCTGGTTCCTCCCCAGGTGATCCCAGAGGTCTCAGTACAACAACTTGAGTAGGACACAGGGGCCCATGAGTGTGGGATGTCAGTACCTGGAGAGACTGAACTGTGTCCCTACCACATGGGTGTGCATATCATCATGTAACAGCTAGCAAACATGAGGCCAGACTAGCTTTCAAGTAGTACAGAAGGCTTGGGAGCCAAGTTTGGAAGCAGCTGTAAGTCTGAATAGGATACTGGAGGCACAGGAAGAGTCTGAGAATTGGCTACTGGAGGCACTCAAAGGTTCAAGACAGCTCCTGGAGGGACCATATGGTCTGGGAGTTGGCTACTGGTAAGGCCAGAGGTTGGGACCAGCTTTAGAGACAGTTATTTGTATGTGTGTGTCTGTGCATGAGACAGGGGACAGGTCCAGCAGCCAGTGACCAGATAGGCTGAGTGTCTACCCTGTGTGGCTGGCAGGTTATATGTTACATATTGTGTGTGGATGTGTACACCTGCTGGGAATGCATGTTCAACCTTGCTCCTGCAAACATGGACCAGACATAACTCCACATTTATTGGGCTTCTGGATTCAGCAGCTTCTAGCAGTAAGAAATGGTCTGAGACTTGGGAAACAGAGTTGGATACCTACCTCAGAGTTTTTGTTAAGCGTCGTGAACCTTGTAATTCTTTGCTGATCTGAGACAATTTTTTTGAAACAATCAATGAAGAGCAGAGTGGTAGATGCCTACATACAATGCCGTGATTAAAATCCCTTCTGGTGTTTCTTCTTTCCCTGTACATGCTAGGTACCTGGTGATGTACCTCAAATCAGAAACAACTGTGGGTCATTGTTTTGTTTCTTACTATAAAGTCTTTTGGGGTTTTGAATAAATGTAGAAAAGAAAGAGGAAAATCTTGCCTCAATTTCTTAACTAATCACAACGATGAAAATCAAACATAAATACGGCAGCAATATGATTAGCAGGCAGGAGTTTTAATTAATTTAAAATAAGTCTGTTAACACATCTTTGTCACAATTATAGTAACATAATCTAAAAATTTTAGACCCAAAGCTATTCATTATAACTGGTCATTTATGACAAGTGTTGGCAATGATTGGTTATGTGTAATTTTATAANTTTAAAAAAGGAAAAAAACCCAAAAATTAAAATCAAAGTAATAATATTTTAAGTTTAGAGATGAAGGCACTATTTATTAGCCAAAAATCTGTTTATTTTTATGGCATTTCCACATGGCCAAAAGGCAAACAAGCTGACCTTTAATCTGCCTTTTGAATAAGAACATCACAGCATGTTACCTAGTCATTGAACCTTTCCACAATTTGGCAGAAGAATTAAACGTTGATAGTCTGAGATGAGTCAAAGATCAGTATTAAAAATAGAAATTAATAATGCATGAGAGCAAAGCAAGAATGAATAATAAGAAAAGACTGAAAATAAGCTGACTTAATTAAACCAAAATACTCTATTCAAAAGACACTATTATATGGTACTTGCATAGTATACAGGACTCGCATAGCAGATAATGGTAAATAAAAAATATATTTGAGAAGGAGACAGACAATGCATTATGCGCATTGTCAGAAGAATTCAGTTCTGTAAGGAACTGAGCAACAGACTCTTTGCTTATGTATGATGTCAAAGGCAGTAACATCACTATCTGCTCTGCTAAAATTAATTTCATAGAATCACAGAATGATAGAATGATAGAATCATCAGGTTGAGGCCATTCTCATTACTTTCTACATATGCATTGCATTTCTTTAGATATTTATGACACAAACATTTCCTGAAAAGCTTTACTTTTACTTGTAAAATCAGCTTCAAGCTTTAAAGTGACTTGGATGTATATTTTATCTGAAGCTGGTAGCTTCAGATGGACCAGATTTCACGGTTTCCCATCTCAGCAACTTTAGAGTTTGGGTATCTCTCCTGCAGTCAAATGGAGAGCAGAGAAGAAAGGTCCAACTTGAGAGTAAACTGAGCTCTGTTCATAATGATGAGGGACAAGTTATCACCTCTAGCACTTTATTTTACTTTATTTCATTATGAACCAATTAATAAATATGAAAATAGAAGAGAAAAAGTATTCTAAGACAGATATCTATCCCAGACTGCTGTACACTTTTCATGACAAAGTTGTTGGCTCTTCAGATGAAGTACTAATTAGATCCTAAAAAAAAAAGATAAAATCAATGATTAATTAACACAGATGCCTCCTTTTACTTCCTTTAATGCAGAAACTTCCTTTTTAGTTTGTATTTGTTCACTGGCTGGTGTAACAATGAGCTGATTCTTAACAGGTTACTGTAATGAGGATGATTCATTACAGCAATGCTCCAGTTCTGCACTGTTGTAAATTCCTCAGTTCATTAGGATGATACAGATACAAATTAGATTAAAACACTGATGAGTCATATGCATTGATCTTACCTTTGCCAAAAACCAGTAAGATACAAAATGATTGCTTCCTGGATATATGAGCAAAATGTGCTCTGTTGACTAGCTTTTCCTACCTCTTCTAGACCTCAATTGATTTCCTGTACAAACTGGCTGTTGACTACAGTTGATAGAAAACACATTAAACTTAACTAAAAAGACAGAGAATCCCATCAGTCTCAACAGGGTCCATCAGTAACTAGAGCTGAATAATATGATTTTCATACTGCTGAATTTCATTTGTAGTATAATGCTACATACAATACCTCAGAAAAAGATGCAGGAACCACTGGTAACTATTGCTTATCACACTGGGAAAGCACAGACAGAAGTCTTGCAAGGACAGTGAACCAGGTACTTATGGCAATGATAAAAAGCACTGCTTATCAGGTAAGGGGCATAGACAGTTACCTCCCAGCTCCTGCTGAGGTTCTGCAGGCCAAGTTGTCACTCCTTTGGAGAGGTGGTAACCAGCCTTTATGTGCTGAGCTCCCCTGCAGTTCCAAGCTTTGAAGACTAAAATAGATCCTGTATTGAGCTATTTGCCATTTGCAGTAGTTCCTCCCCATCAAGAGCACCCACAAAATGTGTGACATTCCTAAGCAGTGAAAATAAATAAATAAATAAATCAGTTTTGCTGGAAAAGTGTCAAACTATAGCAGGATATGGGATAGCAATAGTAAGAGTCATCTCACTTAATTGAAGAAACTCTATCTAGCTAAAATCAATTGAAACAAATAGATAACTTTAGGGCATAATTTACTGAGCCTCTTTCATCTTGGTGAGAATAACCACCTTGTAGAAGGATTTACTTTTCTTTCTGTTAAAACTTGGATGACTAACTTAGATATAAACATACACATTTTATCAAATTTATCCCAATGCTGCTCTCTCCAGCTACCTACTTTGAATACTCTGTGACTGAAAACTGCTATTGTTAACTAATTTTGTAATGTATTAGTAATCTTAAAATGTGAGTGACCAGATTCCATGTCCATATCATACAAAGCCCTGCAGAATTGTTGCTGTTGGCATTAATCAGTGGGGGCTTCATAGCATTTCAACAAGTTTTCAGCTGGGATGTCAGATAATTCAGGTTATAGCTAAACCTACTGAAAGCACAATTTCTGAGTCCCTCACCAAGGTGTTTCAGAGTTTTAAACAGTCATAACTGGTACAATCTATATCATCATTCTCTCTGTAGAATAAAAAGAGGGTACCAGTCTCTATAATTGTAATTACCACATTATCCGTGAATATTTAAAAACCTGGTTGAATGGTCATCTTTTCTCAGAATGTTTTTAGTAACAATCCTTTATTAGCAGCAGTTAAAAACCACTGATTGAAAACAAATTACAGTCCTGGCTATGTAGTATATTGTGTTCTTCAACTGAACAAGTTGATTAGTTCTGATTACAGGCATAATAGGAAATAATGAAAAAAGAAGGGATGGATCATGGGTTTGTAACAACATCTTTTTTTTCTAAACGTTTGTGATGACTGTTAAATTTACTTTTTGTCTGCTATGTTCTCGTTCTGGATTCCCCAGTAAGACTCTATAGTTGTGGGTGAAAACGATTTCTCTCCTTTTACTCTAGTAGTCAACATATAGTCTCTAATAAAGAATATATTTTGGCACTGTTTCCTATACAAAACTATACTTTGGTTATGCTTAGGAAATAAAAATTTATTTATGGTGCTGCCTCAAAATAACCAGCACTTTAGTGATTCCAGCAATAAGACTATTTCATAAATTATCTCTTTAGGTTTTGTTGCAACTTAATTGTTTTGTGATTGAAAGCATTCTAGTTTCATGAAAGATTTTAAATTTCCACCAAAAGGAAAAGTTTCTTAACAGAAAAGTTAATTTAATTGAAGAATAATATGCTTTATTGGAAAATATCCACACAAGCTTGCCCATATTACCATGACAGGGTGGCATTTCTGGAAAAACTCTCTGATTCATCTGAAAAATCAATAGATCATCTTGTCTGCAGATTCTTGTACCAGATTAGACAGAGAATGTCAATGGACAGGAGTTATGAAAGATTTATCATGAAGCTCCCTGCTGAAGACATTGAAACTTTCTTAAACCTGGAAAAAAATTATATCTACAATGTTTATATCTAAAGGTTTAAAAGCACAATTTTTCTTATGTGACATATTTAAAAGCCGTTTATAACTGAGGAGTTTCAATAAGGCAAGCGCCCCCTCTTGTCCCAACAGACAGTGATTTAGAAAACAAGGTTGAAGTGTTGAAAGCAGAGCTCTGTGTGAATTTCAGCAGTGAATTAGATGCGACTGTCAGTATGTTTTTTAGGATAGATGTGTATTATAGTATATTTGTGGTATGGCATGTTTTTAATCAATGATAATCTGCTTATCAGACATTGCATTGTATGTTTGCACCCAGGTGCTGGCAATGGGGGCTGCAAGGATGCCCTCTGTGAGGAGAGGTCAAGGCCACCCTGTGCTAGACACAACTGGTTCCAGTGCATGGCTGAGCCCCTCAGCAAAGATGAAAGCGGCTCTGGAAAAGCATATTTGAGAACGGGGTTAAACATGGCAGAGAGAGACAGGGGGAGAGAGAAGGAGGGAACAAAAAGAGTGATAAAACCCAGGAGAAACACCAAGGTCAGTGAAGGAGGAGTCACTCCAGGTGCCACAGCAGATAATTGCTGCAATTCATGGAGGACAAACTGCTGCAGCTGTGTACTAACTCTATGAGCTGATTTTACACTTCAGTCCCTTGCTGCAATATTCTAGGGGAGAAGGGGAGGGTAGGTGGAGGATCCTGGAGTGAAGAAGAACAGTTGAGATGGCTAAATGTGGGAGGAAAGGTCTTGCTTTAATATTTTTATTTCTCACCACTCAAATCAGTATGTATTTTAATTGACAATATACTAAACTAATTTTCCCCAGACTGAGATTTTTTTGCCCATTATGGTAATCAGTAAGTAATCTTTATCTATGAGCTTTCATACTTCTGATCTTCCTGTCTCCTTCCCTGCACAGAACAGGGTAGTGAAGGAGTGGCTGACTGGGTGGGAACTGTTGGGTGGGAATCTAACCCACAACAGATTTTTTTTTTTCAGTATCCTGAGAACTGTTTTATAGGGGTGCTGCACAAGCAGATTATTCTATGATAAATCTACTCCTAGCTTTTTATCATTTTTAGACTTCTGGAATTATTTTTGCAGATTTGTAGGGGCTCCACAGGAGATGTTCATAAGGATCTTATAAAATGTCTGAAGAGGATTTATATCTTGTCCTCCAATATAGGTTTTTATGCTAAGTTTTGCTCGTCTATTGTATGCCTTGGCTTTCAACATTGTTGGATGACTGATGTCACACTTCTCTGATTGAATGTAAATAAAATCTGGAAATTTTTCCAGAAAGATGCACAAATATTCACGTGCTACATTAGAATTTTATTTGTTTTAAAATTAACATGAGCATTTGAAATAGGAAATGAACGTACCCTTCATTTCTTATAAACAGAAGAGTGAAATCAACAATTCTGAACATTGTAGAGCTGAGCATGACAAAATGTTTTTAATGTGCTGTTCCCAATGCTTTCCCATACAATTTTTGGATTCTTTTTTGGATTCTCTGCTGCTGTCAAAGACAGAGATTGCTCTTTTTCTCCTACTCTTGCTGTCAGTGGCAATGATTTATCTGTATGCTAGTAAGCACAAGTCCTGGAAATATGTATATGAGCTGCACAGATCTACATGGAAAAGGTGTTTAAAAGTAATTATTAGAGCATGGCGAGCAGCCACACAAAGAATGATTGCATGTGTACATCTTGTTCATTATTTAAAAGGCTCATGGATTTATTTGATGTACCAAACTGTAAACTTCTCTCATTCCCCTCTTTTAAAAAAATAAATAAATAAATCAGTATATCAATGTATAAATAAATCAACTAATTGAATAACAAATTTTGTTCTTTCTCCACTCTGCATGTCTAATCCAAAGCTAAGGCCGCAATCATATCAAGTGGCAGTTCTGAGAATCAAAATCTTGTTCATCATAGGGTAAATGAAAACTGGCTTACATCTCATTAAACATATTTTTCATTATGATTCGATTCAAGATTCAATTCTGCTTTTTTTTGCAGGATAGCCTCTTCCACTTCCTCAGAGGTGCTTTATTAATTTCAAATAAATGTAATTGGTTTAATTTTGTTTTCATTTTCACTAAAAATAACATATTTTATAATAGTCATATAACCAGGAATCAAGACTGTTTCTATATCACACTTCATAAAATAGATAAGATGTTGTGTTTCAGGATGTCAAAAACTAATTTAAGAAAAAAATTGAAATAAAAAATTCACAGTTCTCTGAGGAATTATGTAGGGTTTCATAAACTGACATTTTCAAAATGTCATTTGATATTTAAAAAAAAAAAAAATCTACTGAAGATTTCCTGATCTTTTAAAATTCCCATTACTGAACTTACTGATGTGTGTTTTTGTAGTGTGACTGTATGTCTATTCAGAGGAAGATTATTTGTTTGGTCATACTGGTACGTTGACACTAAATTGGTGGCAAATCAAACCTTCATTTTGTTTATCTTCCCATTGTACAGACACTCAGAATACTTCTATTTGTGGGTTCAAATATGAGTTTTTTTGGTTCCATAGAATTCATGGTTTTTACATATCCTTAGGTTATTTTTGTATTTTTTTAAAGTTGTATTTAATCCTTTATCTTTTTGTTTACCTCTGCTGGTACTCAGAAGGAAGTGAGAATTCATCATTCCACATCAAGGTGTCAGTCAAATACAGAAAGGCCTTGCAGCTATGTTGACATGCTCAACTTTTTGTTACTCTGATTTACTTAAAAATTAATTCCTACATCAGTAAATTTACCAGAGTTTTCTTCACATTAATCAGTATTTTCCATACAAAGAATTCCTAGTGAAATATTTCTCATGGTATATAGCCACTAAGAGCTAAACTACTCTTTGTTTGGAAGAGAGAAAAGATGAATAGTCCTTGTCTGTATGACACACATTTCATAAAGCTGCTTGTGAAAGCAAAAAAAAAAGTGGATACAATTTATTTTTACCCTTAAATAAAAACATAAAGTTAAAACATAATCCCTTGCATAAGAGTAGGAAAAGAAAATGCAGTGTAATCTGTGCTTAGACATGAAGTAATGAAATAAATCTGTTGAAGAAAAATATAACTAGCAGAAGAATCCAAACCTATAGTAATATTCCTGCTCTATGCATGCATCTGAGCAATAGGAAACGTCCATGTTCTTAGTTTCTGAATTGTTAATTTTTAATTGCAGAGAAAATCTGTTATCTCTGTGCAGTAGTGAAGAATATATTATTAAAATCTCAAAATCCTTGAAAAACAGCAAATGAAATGCAATACACTTTAAAATTATACCACTGTGATTTCAGAGTGATGCATTTGGGTTGTGTTAAACTACTTCAGATTTAAATTATGATTAACTAAGAAAGTAATCTACTTGTTTCTAGAAAAATATCTATTCACATTTTTTTTAAATAAAAAAGAAACCCAAACTACTAAATAAGGACATTATAAATAAAATTGGGTTTAGATGTGAAATATTAATTTTAAAATATGCTAATATAGGAAGTCTAATGTAAATATGAAGTTTAGTGTATATGATGTCAGTGTTTTTAAATATGGAGTTTGAAATGGGAGCCTAGTCCTACAAATACTTATAAAAGGGGTCAAAATAATTTTGTAAAGAAAAATAAGATGCATTGCTTTGTCTTGTCTACTGAACAAATAAATCTTAATTGTGGGGGGTTTTGTTCACTCAGCTGCAGTTTTTAATTTAATATTAGGGGACAGTGTTCAAGTTAAATTTTGGTCATTATCTTTACCAGTCATGTAGATGTCAACCAATTACCTTTTAGTGTGTCAAATCTTGCAGTTTTCAAAAGGATATGACAACATTTTTTATTTATGGGGTTTTTTTCACATAGAAATTATTCTAGAGAAACAGGAAGCAACCTAGAATCCAAAGGAGCAAGTGTTATTTGAGGGACTTTTTGTTTTACAAAACATAGGAAAAATTCTAATAAAGCCTGTTAATTGAACAGTATTATCCCATCATTCGCACTCATTCACAGATAATTTCTTAAATAAAGCTAGTGAAATAGTCAATGCGCTTTAAGAAAATTCTAGAAAATATAGTCCGAATTCCCTACTTTTCTAATTATTTTCAACTGCTTGTCTGTTAGAGGGAAAGAAAACATAGTAGAAAAGAAGAAAGCACAGTAGAAAAGAATTCCTTTCTGACTTACTGTTCATAAACTACCACAGTCATACTTCTAGAAATAAAGGCTGTGCGTTTGATGTACCAACTGCACCAGTGTCAGGTCATTATGAATTTCAGTTTAAACTTCCTGCTGAGAAGAACTAGTCACAAAAAATTCACACAGTCATGTTCTTCAGAAATGACTTGTGACTGAGGGGTTTTGGCTAAAGATAACTTATATATGAATTACGTCATTAGATTTTATAATCAGTTTATAGCCTTGTTTCTCCTGCTAGCTGTAGCATACAGTATCTGTTAGCTGCAAAGGTGATGTTTGATGTTTTGTAATTGCATTTCCTCTTTCCTCCTTAACAACAAAAAAAGTTCCAATAAATTTTCTAAATTATTTTATAACTTTCTAATTACTTGTAGTAATCAATAATTTGCTTAGAAGAAAATTAAAAACAGAGGATGCGAAAGTCTGTTTTGGAAGAAATCATTACTGCTTTTATGTTCAATACATTAACAAAATATAAATGCACAATTAAGTTACTTATAGCACTGAAAACACAGCTGTCTGCTCAAAAAGATAGGCTGCGTCTGACCACATCTAACCATTCCCTTGTTCTGTAGTAGGTACATGGTAATTAGTCTGTTATTTAAGGGTAGTTACTAAAGAATAAGATTCTCCTAGTCTATTTTATGTAAATAATGACTGCAGCTGGCAAATGGAAAGGATGTTCATTCCTACCTGCCAATGGAAGACAACATCCAATGGGATGAGTCTCAACTGGACATATACAATTACAGAAGTCAATTGTGGAGTCAAAACAGCTTGAAACCAGTTTTTGTATCTTAATCACGTTGCTGCACAAATATAATTCAGGCACATCTAAACAAACCACTTTTGGTGCCTCTGGTTTTCTGGACTGCAGAATATCCTAAGGTAGATTTAATGTATCTTCAATCAATGCTGCTGAAAGAGGCCAAAGCAATCTCTGAATGATTCAAGTGGGATACCAAAAATAGCTTCCCTGTAATGGTTAGCTTTCTGGGTCAATTAATGCTGCTAAATATCTCACTACATACAGTGACTTTGAAGACATGGTAGTGTGACTTGTTATTTTTCTGCTGCATGAAAGAGATAAACTGCTTCTGACATTATCAAACTGCATTTCTTAAACATTAGCTGTTGAAAAAGAGTCCAGTTGTAGCCCACAGAATCTGGATTCTCTCTTGATAATAGAAGTATACTTTCAGTCAAATTAGGAAACAGGGTAAATGCTATAAAGAAAAATGTACACTTCAGCAAAAATGGAAAAATAAAGCTCTTGTTTTTTATCTAAAGCAAATGGAAGAAGACAGCTCAAAAACCAAGGAAGAAATTAAATTTTTTTTAAAAAGTGATTCTTTAATTAAATTAAAAGTCTTGGTGTGACAAAGGAGGCTACAAAACCATACAGGTTGTCTCACACTGCATGGTTAGGCATCACAAAATCACACAATTGATGAAGCTGGAAGGGACCTATGGAGGTATCTAGTCCAACCCTTCTGCTACAGCATGTTTGCCTGCAGCAGAATGAACAGGAATTTTTTCAGGTCGGTTTTGAATATCTCCAAAGAAGGAGACTCCACAATGTCTTTGGGCACCCTGTTCCAATGTTTCACCACCCACAATGCAAAGATTTTTTCCTCGTGTCCAGCTGGAACTTCCTGTGTCCCAGTGTGTGTTCATTGTCCCTTGTCATGTCACTGGGTACCATTGGAAAGCGCTTTGCCCAATTCTCCTGGAACCCACCCTTTAGATATTGATAGGATCCCCTCAGTCTTTGCTTCTCCAGGCTAAATAGACCGAGGTCTCTCAGTCTTTCATTGTAAAAGAGATGCACTACTCCCCTTGGCACATGTTACTTGAGTGTGGGGGATTTTCTTGGAAAGATTAAGCCTTTGGAAGAGGAGTGCAACTGATTCTACCACGTTTCTGAAATGGTTAGATTGAGCATTGACTAAATTCTCACAAAAACTGTAAGTTGTACAAAAAATTAAATAGAAAGTTTTAGTGAGGAAATAGGGTCTTCACCAACAAGCTGGCCAGACTTACAACAGGAGATTTAAACAAAATTTAGTGGGGGAAAGGGATGGACTTTCGAGCAATAGATAAGAGCGAGTATTTTGCTGATGTTTCCCCAACAGGAAATATCTGAAATGTCTCAAAGGAATTACTGTATGTTCCTTTAAAAAGATGACTGTCAAAAGCCCATGTGAAGTGCCCCTGTACCAGTGCATGCAGCATGGGTAACAAACAGGAGGAACTGCAAGCCACTGTGTGGCTGGAAAACTATGATGTAATCACTGTCACTGAACAGTGCTGGGAGAAATCACACAATTATAGCACTGCAATCTGTCTATAAACTGTGCAGAAGGGACAGGAAAGGGGTGTATGGGCATGCCTACTACATAAAAAACATGAATTGACTACACAGAGAAGCCTTGAAAAACAGCAACGAACAAGTTGAGAGCTTACGGGTAACAATTTGGCAGTTGGGGATCCTGGCAGATGAAAAATTGGATATAAACTGATAAAGTGTGCTTGCAGCTCAGAAAGTCAATTCTGTCCTAGGCTGCATTAAAAAAAAAATGTGGCCAGCAGGCTGAGGGAATGACTCTCCCCTCTGTTCTGCTCTTGGAGACCCCCACCTGGAGTACTGAGTCCAGCTTTAGGGTGTCCAGTATAAGAAAGACATGGGTCTGTTGGAGCAGGTGCAGAGAAAGCCTTCAAAAATAATCAGAAAGCTGGAACACCTCCAATGAGGAAAGGCTGGGATAGTTGGTGTTCTTCATCCTGTAGAAGAAAAGGCTTTGGGGGCACCTTATTTCATCTTTTCAGTACTTAAGGGGTGCTTATAAGAAAGACAGAGAGAGACTTTCTACTGAGGCCTGTAGGGACACAACAAGGAGCAGGTGGAGTCTCACAAGAGCAGTGTAGAGGGGCAGAATCACCTCCCTCAACTTGCTGGCTATGCTCCGTTTGGTGCANGCTCCATTTGGTGCAACCCAGGATACGGTTAGTTTTCTTGGCTGCAAGTGCAGTTTGCCAGCTCATGTTGAGCTTTTACAATGAATGTGGTGAAACACTGGAACAGGTTGCCCAGAGAAGCTATGGGTGCCCCATGACTGAAAGTGAGGAGGTTGAATAGGATCTGATCTAGTGAAAGATGTTTGGGCCCATGACAAACTGTTTGGACTAGTTAATCTTTAGGCATCTGTTCCTAGTCCAATGATTCTGTGATCAATCAACACCTTTTTTTGTGCTGGGGTGGTTTTTTTTTTTCATTTTTAAATGATAATCTGAGCAAGCAATGGCAGAAAGTTACAAGTTTTTAATTCCTCCCATTTTTCTTCAGCAAGTGCTTTAATAAGGTAGATTTGCACACTTTTAAATGCATCAGAATTATCTCCAGGCTGAGAAATACCTTTTGAGTTGTCATTAGTACCCAGACAGATGTATTTTCATGATCATCACTAAATAACAGAAATGAGGAATCACTTCCATATACAGTTATATGGATGAAATACAGTAGGCGTGGGTTTAGAGCCAGAGTCAGATCTGTTGTTTTAAACTTTATTTTAATTTAATTCAATTCTTTTAATGTTTTTTTTTAACTGCTCTAAATAATATTTCCCCAGACTCATTTCCAGTCTCATGATCAGGAGATCAGGATTTCCTTTTACTGAAATGCATTTGGTCCCTCATCTGTCCCTGCTTCCAATTCTGTCCATGTCAATCTGATTCTTATTACTAGCTCTGTGTAGATATTGTCTTGAGAGGCTTGTACTGTTACTGTATTTTCTGTTTCAAAAATTTTTCTGCACAACTAGAAATGAGTGTTAGTGTGGTTTCTTAAATTAAGTTGTGATCAATTATGATGCCTTTTGGTCTCTCTACTGTCTCAAATGAAGCAAAATCTTGCTCTAAATCAGATTTGCAGACAAGCTGATCATCATTGGCATGAAGCAAAAGAACAGAAAGGCAATGGTNGATTCTGTGATTCTGTGAAATGAAGCAAAATCTTGGTCTCATCACCCATTGCCTTCTATAATGTTGTACATTCAGGACAGGTTTAATTAATTCAAAGCCCAGCTAACCTTTGTCACTCATGCTACCATATTATTAAATTCTAACTGAACAATCTGCAAAAGTCTGTTGACTTCAGTTAGTAGTCATTTTTATCCCTCAAAAGAGGTTGTAACTACGTTTATTTTTTCTGAATCACAGAACTATTGATCACTTTCTCCAAAATTATGAAGAGTTAAAATAAAAGTTTCACCATTTTTATGTCACTAATTCAAGTTTACAAAGCATAAACTTACTTTATAAACTTTAAATTATGATCCTATAATTCCCACAATCTAACCTGCAAATTTAGATATATATGAAGCCTTGTTAAATACGTGAAAATCTTTCCAACTCATTGTTATGCATTCAGCAGTACAGCAAATGCATATTTAGATAGATCCATCAATGATTACTTTTTCCCTGTTTCCTTCAAAATTCTTTGATAATTCTTTTACATGTAAAATGAATGTTCAAATAGGCAATTAAAAAATGCATGTCTGTCCTCAGAACAGAAGAGAGTTCAGCACTCTGCCAGGTCCCTGGCAAACGCCAAGAGAATTAAGAGGACAACTGTCATTTTCCTGGGAGCAGATTTGTTAATAAGTAAAAACTAGGAATGAACTGACTCAGACTTTTCCCCTGTCCTTATGTTAGTCCCAGAGACTCTAAGATGAGAAATCCTCGAGATGGAAAGTAATATGGAGAAGCATGTGCTGCTACGATTTTCTTGGAAACTGTTTATCTGTTGCCAAAGTGTGGTAATTATGCAATTAACAAACACAGGATGTTCTACAAGGATCTCCAATATAGATAAGGAAATGCCAATGTCTTTGTTCTTGAACAAAGTATTATGTCATCTGAGGCATTACCTGTTTTCCTGGTCGTCATAATCATTAACTGAAGCATGTGTACATTCTTTTTGAGTGATATGGACAATGAAAAGCTTTTTGTGACATAGGAGACTTTGGTCTTCCTGATACACAGAAGTGAATGATGAGAAGAATTATGAATGCTGGAAAAATAAGCATGATTTCGGCATGTACCTAACTAAGTAAACTGAGGATTATGTTTATATACCAGGTTATATACCAGTTTTTCAGCATGAAAAAAAATGTATATTTATTTTTAAGACAGCAAACCAGTCCTTTAGAAGAGAAGCTATGTAATACAGTGTTAAAAGTAAGAATAAAAAACCCAAATAAGTGGTCCAGAAAGTCTTTCAGTTTTACAGTCCATGCCACTAAATACTGTTTCAGGGAAGTGTAGGCTGGTGATCATTCCAAGCTATGAGAACTTTAATACTTATAGACTTACACCTCAATAGAGCAGAACAGACGAACTTTAAGATGAGGGCAGACACTAGCATAAGTTATATAATATATGACATATGTACCCAAAGTAAAATAAGATTATATACTAGGATAAAAACTATTTTTAAAAAATACTTAATCTCTCCTGTTTAAATATTGTCTATATTTCAATTTTGAATTTCTTATAATTAAAAAAATAAATTATTCCAAATCTCTGTAGTTTAATATTTTTGGCTATGGCAAGCAAAATCTTTGCCTTTATTATATTCAGGTTCTTAGCCTTTAAATGTATTCCTGCTTTATTTTTACCTCTAACTACTTACAACCAGATTTCTGTTTCAAGACTTATGAGTTACAAAATTTTGTAATCCAATCGTTCTTCTGTTGCCATGACAGGTAACACTGTTGTATTTCAATGTTAAATATTATATCTTTCTGTTGACTATTGAGTTCCTAAAAAATGTGGATTGTAACATTTATTATATCAAAAATACACAGTCCCAGTCTTGGGGGCATAAAGGTAAGTGATGTCCATAACTCTGTGGTAAATAGCAATCTTGCTTGCTTACTCAACCTGTAACCCTTCATATAGAGTACTATAATCACTGCTCATCATGTTACAACATTTGAAATCAATTCATTTCAAGAAAAATACAACATCCAAAAATAACCTACACTCAGTTCAAAAGTAGTGAACTGCGCATTCAAGTGTGAACAGAAGACAGCAAATGCATCCTATTTCAAAGGCTACTTTTTACTGAGATAAGATAACATACTGGAATAAAGTAACTCCTTCGGTCTTTAACTACTCAGGTTGTTAACGTACGAAGTTTTCCTGCTGGTAGACAAGAAAAGATAGTTCTTCCCCATCCTTGCTGACCTAAAGAGCAAAGCCTTTCTTCCAGCACTGTCCAGTCCAATATTTTCAAAAGTTTCAAAGGGCTGAGCAAATTTCCTATAGCCTGCCCTGGGAATCAATGTTACTTTTCTTTCTATTTAATTTATTTTTCTACTTATTGAAAGTTTAAATTCTGCCTACTCTGCATTTCTGTGTAGATATCACAATCAATATCTTCCAAAATACTAATAAGTGCCAGTGGGAAAATGAAGGGTGTCAGTGCATACCATCTTTAACTTCATTTGTCAAAGAGAAAGTTCTTGAAAAACATCTCTGTGATTGAAAATAGGAACCTTCACTCCTTTGTGAAGAGAAGGAATGAACTTGCTATGGTCATTATAGCCCAATTTAGAAAGCAGTACCTTTGNGCCACCTGGGCACACTGCTGGCTCATGTTCAGTCGGCTGTCAAACTCACCCCCAAGTCCCTCTCCCCCTGGCAGCTCTCCAGCCAGACTTCTCCCAGTCTGTAGCTCTGCATAGGGTTGTTGTGCCCCAAGGGCAGGACCCGGCATTTGGCCTTGTTAAACCTCATGCCGTTAGACTCAGCCCAGTGGTCCAGCCTGTTCAGATCCCTTTGCAGAGCCTCCCTACCCTCCAGCAGACTGACACTTTCACCCAGTTCTTGAAAAACATCTCTGTGATTGAAAATAGGAACCTTCACTCCTTTGTGAAGAGAAGGAATGAACTTGCTATGGTCATTATAGCCCAATTTAGAAAGCAGTACCTTTGAAATATTTTAACTGAGTGAAGCTTTAATGATATCAAAACCCACTGTATGTAGGTCTTCATTAAACCCACAGCATTTTTCATGGATACAAAGTTGTGCAGAAAATGCCGCCAACTGTACTCTGCTCAGAATTAAATCATATTAATTTTTATGTAAGGCATTTTCTGCAAGTTCATCTGTTCAGCAATTTAGCATGTGCCTAGTAACTGTCTTCCTAGAGGTAGTAGACAGCAAACTATGACAATGATTGTTCCAAGAGTTGTTTCCATTTTCTTTAGACAGATGGATTTACTTTTTTTCAGATGTTGAACATTTGTGGATGCCAGAAGTTGACTTTTCTCACCATTGTTTTTGATATTTTTTTCTCTTCAAAGAAACAAGAACTGCTACACATGTATTCAAGGTGTTTGTAAAGTGACAGGCTGATTCAGTATCTTCCACATCAGGAAATTACAATAAATTGGTAATTTGTGAGATTACATAGCTAATTTGGAGTACAAAGTCAAACATAAATGCAAAGTCACATTTTATACTTGGACTTGTTAGAGCTTGGTAAAGTAGATATTATTGTAATCAAGGAGGCAGTCTCATGGGAGGAAGGGTATACCCTGTGTATTCTGATACACAAAGATCATGTCAGTGACTTCATCATTGTTTTATCCATGTAGTTTTCTATTTTGTTGCTACTTCATATAAAGGATTAATAATCAGGCAATTAAAAAAATTCTCTATTTATAATCCTCTTTCCCATAAAATGTTAGTGCAGTTTCTGGAACCTTTTCAAAAGGTCATGCCTGCTTGTACTATAACTCACAATTTAATAAGCTTTCTTACATTAACCATCTTTACTTTTTAATCTAGGCTTCACTGATTTTAAGTTCTCTGCATGTACCACTCTGGATGAACACAGAACACAGTGAGAAAGGTTTTATATCAAGCTAGTGCTAAACTTAAATAAAGGTTATCTGTTACTTGTTTATTTCCCCAAGCAATCAGCTGACATTTGAACTATAAATCTCAAGTCAAATAGATGCTTTTCTATCAGTTCAGTGAAAAGTAGATCTTGCACCAACTTTCTTCACACTGAATTTTCTTGGAAGGGATATTCCACATAACACAGCTATACATATATGATATTTTGGAAATTTTGTTGCACTAAGTACCTTGTTCATCTATGTGCTATCAATCAAAAAAGGTACAATTGTTCCACAAAGCTGTGTCTAATGAACTATTTGTTTAACAACTTTTTTTTTTACTGAACATTTTTCATCAGGATCAATTATCTGGCAAATCGATAATGTCATAAATATATTCAATGTTATTTTTTCCCCTTCCTCAAATAAGGTAAGCAGCGTCGTCCCTTAAAGCTGCTGCTGTGATATAAACAAAGAATAGGTGCTGAGGTTTCATTCCAGTTCTGCATACAAACTGAGTATGACTACATACTAGTGATATATTTTACCCTCTATTGAGAACAAGACTGGCCTTGCAGGGTACAGGGTGCCTCATTGACCTTACTAGAGAAACCACTGGCTACACAAGGTCATTCTTGAACCAGCAGGAGGGGGGGAGAGATTGAAGAGAAGAAACATTTTTTCATGTTTTTAAGACTATTTCTTTTTATTTGACCTTGAAGTCTGATCCACTTACCCATCCTTCTCTAATGTGTCTGCAGTCTAGAAATGGTGAACCAATCTATTCTAGATTTTGACAAACTGTATCTCAGAGAGGTAGAAGTGATTCAAGACCAAATTTTCCCTTGAAATGTCCTCAAAATAAGAATTAATATTTTATTTAAATGTTGCTTAATAAAAAGTCCTCCAATGGCTTTTGGAGGGCATTAAAATTTTAAGGCTATTTGTAAGACAAGCACAGAATGTGTATGGCATTATTGTGCATTGGACACTTAGAGAGTAAAAGAAATAAAGACAAAAAAACCCACTACCAAAGGCTTTTTATAACTCCTTGATGGGTAAAATGTGTAACATTTACACTGAACAACTGAAAGATTAATTAATAATTTAAAAGTATGGTATTCCTTGGGTGGGAAATGTAACCACCACTTTAAACACTCTCCTGAAAACTAAGTTACGCCAAGACCATTAAAACACAGTGGGTTTTGTGTTTTCATCTTATTATAGATCTCTTTTCCTCTGTACAAGTAACATATTGGCAATTAAATAAATCAGAAATTAAGAACAATCACATAAATAAATCATTAATAATTTCATGTAATACTCAGAAACTTTTGTCAAATACATTGTCTATCATTAAATTAGTAACAGATATATGGAAAAATCTTTTTGCCTCTATGTAGCCTGCCATTTTACTTTTTTATGATTAGAAATTATTCTTGCAACAAAATCTTTCATGGAAAATATTAAGGCAGAATACTCACAGCAAGAGTTTTTCTCACACCATGAACCTCACAATCTTGTTATTCAAATCAGTTCTATCATGTTATTTCACCAACACATTATAAATTCAGTGACACAGGGGTTAGTCTCTCCCTACTGTTTTTTTCAGGTGTGCAAAGGAGGACAATAGTGGTGTTGGATGTTTGTGGAAATTTTTTTTGTAGTACTAGTAATATAGAGGAAACTCATCATTTCTGAAATACCGTATCATTCTAAAAGTAAACTAAATGAAAAATATACTCCATTATATTTAAATAGCATTAAACCAATGGGTAATTATTGGAATTTAACCATGTGCTCTCTAAGGTATCAGTTGTTCCTCCTTATTATGCTGGTAAATCATCACAATAATCTATAGTAATTCTTCAAAGCACATTGGTTAACATTCAGTTCTGGCAGCTGAGAAATCTAATACTAATTTGTTCTGACACACAACATGTTACCTGGGGCTAACTGTTACAGTGGATTATGCTACAGTTATGATTGAGCACCCCTCACTTCTGGTATGCAGCTATACCAAAGTCTTGTGATCTTATTTGGGAAAGGAGTATAGCCATAGTACACAGTTCTCCCTTTACACGCTCCTTATAGCCAATCTCTACTGGTAAGATTTCAGACTTCATAAAAAATGTATTCCTTCCTGCCTCTCTCTCACAAAGAAGTGCCATACACATAAAACAGCATATCTGTGTCAAAGTGAGATTCCAGAAATATGGTGAAAGAAAAAGGAGATTTATTCAAGCAGAATAATTTAGACAGCTTATTTTATCACCTGTGAAGGCATGTTAGAAATGCTGATTGCTTACTAGAAATAACCCTAGGTTAGAGTAGTATTTTACTTAGTGTTTTGAAAGTTTTGAAGTGTCCAAAACCATTTCTCAAAACATTACTTAATTCTATATTTATGTTGAAATGCTACTACTACTTCACTAATGTATCCCCAACTGAGAGGAAAACAGCAGGAGTAGAAGAAATGCATTCTAAATATACACAGGTCCAACAACAGGTGAACTATAATGTTACGAATTCAAGCAGGACAATCTCTTTCTCTGGGATTTCTACCAAGAGGAAGAGCTAACTGATTCAGGAGTGATTAGGCCAGAGAATATGGGCTTGGAGATGTTTAAAATATCCAGTACAATTTCTGCAAGATATAGTAAAAGTAATTCAGCTATATTTTACAGATGTTTTCTTAACTCTGTGGCAGTGCTTTCCATTCTCTAGGAACTGGTGCGATCATGGGGTATCCTATATCCATTTTCTGATCTGTTGGAGATAAAGACCGATATTCCATGGAGGGGAGAAAATAACTTGGAATACTAGTAGCTGACATTTCTGCTCCTTGGACGTAATATGATTGGTGTGCTTATTATCCAAGGAGAATATTGTCAAAACAAACTGTTTCCAATCACTGTAATGTTTTGCTAGGATTATGACAGGAGGCAGGAGGAGGAACCCACAAGCCAAGAAAGCTCCATATCAAAATTATGCTTCACAAAACATTACCCTGGAGATGAGCTGTGTTTGATTTCTTTTGTGGTTGTAGGAAATAATCCTTTGCATATTCTCCAGTGTGTCTGTGTGGTCCTTGAATTGTGATGACCCAAAAGGAAACAAAAACATGGTTTTTTTATTACATTCAAATGCATGAACTTGTATTCCAACACAATGCAATCAGCATAATTTGATGCTGTGCCATGTGATAAGGATTCTCAAGTGGATGTTCCTACAGTTTTTACACATACAACCATGAAGAGTACCAGTATTTTTGTGTACAGATCTATCAACATGAAACAGGTTCACCAATGATTCAAATGCTATTATCAGTTATATGAATGAACTTGTAATGACCTTCTTCCTCATCTTTTAATTTTTATTTAATTTTTAAAGTAAAGAAAAAACATTCAGTGCTGAAAGAACTTCACACTTGGAATATTTCAGGGGAAAAATCAACTTCGTTTATATAAAGTTATTCATAGAATCATAGAATAGCCCAGGTTGGAAGGGTGATCTGGTCCAGCCTTTTGTGGGAAAGGAGGCCTAGATAAGATTATTTGATACCCAGTCCAATTGTAACTGCAAAACCTCCAATGATGGGGACTCTACTATGTCCCTAGAGAGGTTTTTTTCTGTGAATGATTTTTATTGCACTGACATGAAACCTCACCCAGTGCAATTTGTACCCATTGTCCTTGTCTTCTCTGCATGGCTCCTTGTGAAGAGTGGCTCAGTTTTGTAGCTGTACTATAAGTACTGGAATAGTGTGATGACATCCGCCCCCAAGCCTTCTCTTCTTCAGGAAGATTAAAACTCCTAACTCCTTCAGTCTTTCCTCATAGGGCAGGTTCTCCTGAACTTTGATCATCACCATGGCCTTCCTTTGCATCCTCTCCAGTCTCTCATTGCTCTCTACAACTACCTGAAAGGAGGTTCCACCGGGGGAGATTTAGGCTGAACATTAGGAAAAAGAATTCACAGAAAAGGTCATTGGGCACTGGAACAGACTATGCAGGGAGGTGGTTGAGTCGCCTTCCCTGGAGGTGTTTAAGGGATGGGTGGACAAGATGCTGAGGGGCATGGTTAAGTGTTTGATAGGAATGGTTGGACTCAATGATCTGGTGGGTCTCTTCCAACCTGGTTATTCTATGATTCTATGATTCTTGAATTTTGGGGACCCAGATTGGACACTGTACTCCAGGTGTGACCTGATAGGTGCTGAGTAGAGTGGGAGGATCACGTCTTTATCTCTAGCTAGTAATCCTCCTGTGGTTGCAGCCCAGGATCTGATTTGTTGAAATAACCTAGCCATGTTATTCGCCCCCACCAAAATACACAAAAAAGCAATCAACTCTTTTTTTCTTTTTATCTAACTTTTATCTAACTTTAGAAATCTTATATAGAGTTATCTGGCTTAGTTCATCTACTTTTCTTGCTATCATAACTTCTATCTCTTTTGTTATTCTAGGAAGTTCTACTTTTTATAAATTATGCTAGAAGTTTTAGGCAGCTTTTCTGTATTATTATTATTACTACTACTATATTAAACCTGGCTGGAATAACTGTGACTGAATGTGGTTTTATAGAAGACAAAATGTTTCCCAATTGGTTTCAATGGGTTTTTCAAAGGAAAGTTTTCTACAGTCCAAGGCTCTCTGGTCACCTCTAATGAGAAAGATAGAGAAAAAGAGATGAATAAAAAAACTCAGGTATTATATTAAAAAAAACCCCCGTGCTTTTGGAAAAAAATTCCATTCTCAAAAGAACATTTCTGGGCATTCTGCTGTGGAACAGAAATAAGTCTAAGGTTTTGGAAGTTCTTTCTCTGCAAAGCTCTCTATTGCATCTGATCATTTTACTGAGAACTGTCATTTCCATAATACTCAGCCTTTTATGCTATAGGTTGTCTCCTGACACACAGAATTATCTGTATTTCCACACCTACAACAAAGAACTAGAAAATATCAGAACGTGAGTATAGAACATGAACTATGAATTTCAGATCACAGGCTCTTAATATAGTCTATTAGCAAGAAAGACAGTGTGATAATCCTCAGTAGATCAAGGACATGAAGTACAAAAGGGACTGCCCTAGCACAATGCTTCATTCTGGGGTTCTCTTCCAGCTTTAATGCAAAAGAAACCCTGGCAAAGCTTCACAGGTGAGTACTTATATGCACTGTTATCTGGGAAAGTGATAAAAGTCAACATTTCTGAGAAAATATTGAGCAGCCTCCTGGGATGCATTAACAGGAGAAGAGCCAGTAGCTGGAGGGATAGCATCCAGTTTTAAACAGTCCTATTTGGCAGGATATTGTTAAAGAGGAAGAAGTTCAAAAGTAGAGCAAAATCCTGATTGTCTGATAAATTTTAAGAAAGGGCTAACCTGCACTACACAGCCAGTTAGTCAGCATCAAGGATAATACTGCATACTGCACCTAACTTGTTTTACTATTCCATAATCACAGCTTTATAGTGAGAGCACAAGGCCCTGAATTAATAAGGGTAAAATTGTTCCATAGAAACTATCCTACTGGAAAAGATCACTTTGTCTAGGAAACATCACTAACAGGACTAACGAAGGAAATTCTTGTGAGAAGCTCTTTGTCTTTCTGTTTCTAGCAGAAGACAAGGACTTGACTGAGGCATGTGGCACACCCATACAGCCTTACCACCCTTGGAAATGTGTCAGAACTCTCGCTCAGTGTCAGAGATACAGCAGGATCTGCAGGGAGTCAGGTTGCTGGTACAACAGGCACATCCAATCCTGCAACCAAGCATGGATGGGATGGGAAGGGATGGGAAGGGAAGGGGGAAGGGAAGGAGGAAGGAAGGGAAGGAGGAAGAATTCTTCAGTACTTAGTACTATTCTTTGAACTAAATTATTTTAATGTGAGTGTGGGGAGTAAGGAGGACTAGCCCTAAGCAAAATTCTGCCAGTGTAGTTCAACTTTGTGTAAGACAATGAGAAATTAATGAAAACCAAAAACAATATGGAAACTTATTATAATGTAATTAAACTAATGCATAACTTCAAAGGCCTGTTTGGAAGTTTATGTAGAACACTTAAGAAGTATGCAAAAAATAAATGGGAAGTTAGCTGTTTCTCTCTCTTCTCCATGAATATGTTTGTTTCATTATCAACTTTTTTCCCCTCTACAGCACATTTTATAGCAAAAATGTCATTGCATGAAGAATTTTAACCCAATTTGCATAACGTTAATAGCACAAAGGCAGGTTTGCTTAACTACCCATACAGGAACAGTATTGCTGCAGCCCTGCAAGAAATGGATCCACTTGGTAAGAAAAAAAGTAGATAATACTAGACTGTCAGCCAGAAACTGATTTCGCTGCTAATACAGAGAGTTTTATTATCTCAACTAAGCAGACATGTGTCATTAACTCAAAAGAAAACATCCTAACAATGCTGTACTTCATAGTACTTATATTGTGCAGTCGTATGAGGGGTACCCTTTTAAATAATATAAAAGAATTTAAGTTGACAGGAAATAAAATTTCCAAGGATAGGCCATGCTGTATGAAATTCTTATTTTTTTTCCTCTTTGAAGAGGAATTAAAAAATGTTTACTGGCCTCCAAATACAGTTTCAGACTCTTGCCAGTCAGCAGTAAGCCAGAAGTACAGCAGACTTGTGATATCCTTAGTGCTGTTAGAGGGAATTTCAGGCATGGAGTGAGAGAATGAAGATTTTCTTAATGTTGTTGTAATGGGATCTTTTCACCAGGTCCAAATGGCTAAACCATTTTAGACTGCACTGATTGATATCAACTCTAAATCTTGTCTGTTGAGGAGAATTTTAGTCTTTATAAATAGTGATTAGTTTTGCTTTAAAGAAACAAAGAAGCAAAGAAAATAGCCATTCATTCAACAAAATTATGGAGCAATTCTATTTACTAGAAAAAAATATTATTTATATATTTTCTGACTTTAGGATAGTATATAATCTAGACTTTAAGGGACAATAAAAAATTTAACAAGATGAAGCACCTATTTACCTATAAAAAAGAAAATATTTTTTGAAACCTACTACATAGGTTTTAGTAAGTCTTTAGGGGATGTTTTTTGGATTTCCCTTCATTTTCTCCGTTTGGTGTTTGTGTCCCTAATAGCATCTTAGAAAAACAAAATACTTCAAACCAAAATAAACATCTACCCTTGGTTCTCAGAAGAAGCAGTCCAAAGGAAATAAAGTATTTCTAGCAATATGTGAATAATATAAAAGCATATATATAATCTCTTACAGGATTTTTGCACAAAAAAAGGTTGAACCTATTGGTGGTCACAAGACTAGTTTTCCTCTTTTTAAGAAGACCTGATAATTCTGGGTTGATTTTAAAGACTGATGTTTGCTTAGCAAACAAAGACTAAATATGAACTGATGATCGTGAGAAGAGTTCAGAAATAAATATGATATAGAAAATTAAGAAAAAAAAGTTACAACAGCAAGTAGTCTCAGAAAAAAATTGTAAAAGGAGGAAGAAAAAGCTCACTGAATTTTTGATATGGTTTGTAGGGGATGGTCAGTTCTGGTTCAAAAAAATTTAAGTTTTTTTCTGTCAGAAATTACAAGAGAGAGTAGAAAGAAGATGCAAGGATTCAAATAATACTATGTGGTCTAGACCAGGTATTTACACTGATTAACCATTGATTTTAACCATGTGAATTTATTTTATAACTTTTTGGACTACAGAGGACTTTAAGGCAGGAAAGATTCTTTCCAAGGAAAATTCTAAGGACCACCTTCTGTAGTCAATGTAGTTTCACCAATGGCTGACTTCAGAAAAAAAAGTAAATCCAAACAAGCATAGGATAATCTGCACTACCATATAAACAAAGTGAAATAGACTTGTATGATAGAAAGTTCAACAAATTAAATAAAGGAATTGTGTTATTTAGCTCTCAAATATGATTAAATATCAGTGTAGAATATTACTGCTTATCTCAGTTATAATACTAATCAAGGCAATGCAAAGATAGCTATAACGTTTTAAAATACAATTCACTCAAATTACAGTCTCAGTGGGTGGTCTCTAATTAATTAATAGAAAAAATGTAGCAGTTTTTAAAATTTAATTAATTTCTTTGTTTTCACCTTGAAATAACTCCCCAAAGCATAGGGGGCATTTCTACTGTGCTAACAGAACTCAAAATGTTTGGACTCAATGATCCAGGGAGTCTCTTCCAACCTGGTTATTCTATGATTCTGTGAAAATGATTTAGATTTTCTAAATACATGACATTTTCAATACAGTGATTTAAGAGACATAGAGGCTGAAGACCAGATTTGTAAAACAGAAAACAAAGAAAATATCCTAATATCAATTATAAAATTAGTTTTAAGAAGAATTTCATTGAGCTGTTAAAGTACTCCATATACTGACTAATTCATGGTGGAGATAAATTCCAAAGGAACAGAACCTTTTGATATTGCAGTCACTAAGTCCTACTGCTATACACCCTGAGAGGAGTAATCTGTGCAGACATGCTATGGGTATGCCTATGAAATAGGGCTCTGTAAGGAATTAGGTAAGCTTTTCTTCCTCAGTAGCTCAAATCTTAGAGAGATTAGACAGGATGTTGGAAACTCAAGTTCAAATCCTTCAAATCTAGAACAGCTTTAAAAATGGGACATTTTTCCTCAATGCTTCATCGTAGTAACTTGGTCTCGACTGCATTTGTTGTATGTACATATAATTTGTACTCCATTTTCAAGAGCCTTTGGATAAATTTTTATTAAATGCTTGTGCTGAGTAAAAAGAATGATGTAAGCAATATCTGCCTCAAGAAATTAAAATTTATCTTTTGACAGAAGCAATATATCAAATGCATTTTAAAAATACAGATTAAATGAATGGGAAGTTGAAAAACAATTCTACCAAATATAAATTGCTGGTTTTCACATGGTTAAAGACAAAAAGGTAAGCAAATTGACATTTCACAGAATCAAAGAATCACTACGTTGGAAAAGACCAACCAGATCATCAAGTCCAACCATTCCTATCAAGCACTAAACCATGCTTCTCAGCACCTCATCCACCTGCTTTCTAAACACCTCCAGGGATGATGATTCAAAAACCTCCCTGGGTACCCTGTACCAGTGCCCAATGACCCTTTCTGTGAATTTTTTTTCATGATGCCAAGTCTGATGGAGTTTGAGGCCATTCCATCTTGTCCTCTGCCCTGTCACTTAGGAGAAGAGACCAGCTCCCTTCTCTCCACAACCTCCTTTCAGGTAGTTGTAGGGAGCAATGAGGTCTCCCCTCAGCCTTCTCTTCTCCAGGTTAAACAACNCGGCATTTGGCCGTGCTAAACCTCATGCCATTGGTCTCATCTCAGCAGTCCAGCCTGTTCAGATCCCTTTGCAGAGCATCCCTACCTTCCAGCAGATCGACACTTCCACCCAGCTTAATATCATCTGCAAACTTGCTAAGGGTGCACTCAATGCCTTCTTCCAGGTCATTGATGAACACATTGAACAGGGCTGGACCTAGCACTGAGCCCTGGGGAACACCACTTGTAACTGGCCTCCAAGTGGAGTTAACACCATTTACCACCACTCTCTGGGCCTGGTCATTCAATCAGTTTTCCACCCAGGAGAGTGTGCACCTGTCCAGGCCAGAGGCTGACAGTTTCTGTAGCAGAATGCTGTGAGAAACTGTGCCAAAGGCTTTACTGAAGTCCAGGAAGACCACATCCACAGCCTTTCCCTCACTGAAAAGTCTAGTCCCTTTGTCATAGAAGGTAATCAGTTCAGTTTGGCAAGACCTGCCTTTCATGAACCTGTGTTGACTGGGCCTGATCACCCCATTCTCTTGCATGTGCTTTGTGATAGCACTCAAGATTTTCCCTGGCACTGAGGTCAGATTGACAGGCTGTGGTTCCCTGGATCCTCCCTGGGACCCTTCTTGTAGATGGGCACAACATCAGCCAGCCTTCAGTAAAGTGAAATACTATTTAGTGAAATCAGATAAATATCACCTACATAGAGAAAATGACAAATCTTTATATTATGCTTCATTGAAAATAGAAGTGTCTCATTTATATTTCCTTTTATAAGTGCAATTATAATGGTGCTCCAAGTCTTTCCCAGGCACTTAAAGCATGCACTTGAACTAAAATTTATTTTTCATATATTTCAAGAAATAACTTATTCTCCTTTCAGGTTAACAAGTTTTTGGAAAATTGTTACCCACAGAGGGTCTTGGTTTTCTTTCGTACAGGGTCTTCTAGCAAAACACCAATATTACAAAAAAACTTTGGACAACAACAACCTGAGGATCCTCTCTAAGTCTGAAGAACCAAGTGCACAGATCGATAGCAAGGAAAACATGTATTGTTTGAGTTCTGTTATTAAAACTGCTGTTTCTAAGTATTAAACAGTCATTGCTCATGCATCTTTCCAGCCCAAGTGCAAAGTTTGCTTGAAGAATTCAGTATAATGCAGAAAAATTGAATAACTGTGTCCTCAACTGTGCAAGATTGTCTTCTTTCTGAAATTTGCTTCACAGAGATTTTATTTGTTGATGATATAATTGACAGTCCATATGGAGACCTTATCGGTCCTTTCATTGGGAGCAATTCCATAAATAGAACTTCAGCTCTTCAGAACTTACCATGCTTAATGCAACTAAGAGTGTAATGTTTTACTGGTTCATGAGCTGCATTATATGAAGAATTAAATATTTGAGTCCACTGTGGAGATATCCATCCTAAGGTTAACTTTAGAAGATTCTCAAGTAAAATTTTGTTCTTGACTGTCAACAATTCAAGTCAAGATTTCACCTTGAGTTTGGAATGTGCCATTTTATATTAATGATAGAATAATCTAATTCATATGATCTGATTTTAACTAGGAATCCAAAGTTTAAAACTATCAAAAGAGAGAACTGCACAAATAATATGATTCTCAAAAAATGGTAATCTTTTGGTGATGCATATAGCAGCAATGACCAGGTGATTTAGGACTGCCTGGGAAAGGTCCATGGTTTGTTTGTTTTCTTATGTAAATAAGTTACATTTAAAAATAAAAAATATTAATAATGTAGTGTATTGGGAAAAAGACGCAGGAATATAGTTTCAGGTCCATTTTTTTTGTTATATGACATACAATACAAAGAAAAGATAATACAAATATAATTGTATTAATGTACTGTAATAAAATTAAAAAATCATACAAAAAGGAAGAAACTAAAGACATTCCCCTAAAAGATAGGCATGAGATGATTTTCCTCTTCATCATGCTTTTAATCAGTTTTACTTTCTGAAAGATACAATCTCAAAATCCATGCACCTATCTGAAAATGACTGCTTTCAGAGGATCACTTCTTTTTCGCAGGAAAAGAATTATATCTGATCTGCTCTTTAGGACTTTTTTACCCCAGATATGCCTATCATGCTCACAGTTGTTTTCATTCTATCATACCATCTCTTACCTCTCTTGTCTTTTTTCAGTCTGTGTATTCCTTGTTGGCAGGGCTAACGTTTCACATCTCTTGGACAACAGATGCTTGTCATACACCTCTACGTATGCTCCTCTATGTTGTCAGAGTTTGATTGCCCCTTCTTTTCTCAGCATCTGAACACAGTACAACTTACCTCATATTACAGTGAAAATGTATAGTAACTCAGAGTGAGGGACTTTTCTTTCTGTAGCTGTCATTTTTCAGTGCTCTTGATGCTTAGCTATAGCTTGTTTGCACCCAACTTTTTTTTACTTCATGAAATATACAAAGCTGGTATAGAAAGCTTTACTATAATCATTTAGATACACAAATTTGTACAACTTTAAGTTCTCTACAGAGTGAAAATGTAAGCAAGATTTTAAAAAGCCACAAACTTTGGGTTACATCACTGTGGAAATGTACAGAAGTCTTTGGACAGGGCAAGTAACTTATGGGTTAAATTAGCAACCATGTTATCAGGATCATGATACAGTTCTTTACTGTTTTCATAGTGTTTGCAGAAAATATTTTACCTTTTAATCCAATAAAGTAAAATTCTTTCTGGTAGCACTCAGATGCAATGTCATGCTGATATATTGGAGAGACTCCTGAATTAAAATGCTTGCTTATGTCATTAAGGAAATGAGATTATGATAAACTGAGGTACTTGTGACATGGATCATTGTGCTAATGATCAATATCTCAGTCTTGTAGAATTTTCAGCTCCTACAGAAGTCATTTGTACGTGCCAATTACAACCTATTAAGGTGTCATTTCAAGATAGTTTATTGTGAATTCATAAATATTAACCATTTCATAGATTTTAGTGTGAAAAGATGAATACATCAAGTTCAAAAAGTGAGGTATTGAATCATGAGTGAACTAACATGCATGCAATATAGTTTTATAACAAAACAAAGCAAAACACCTATATATTTTTACTGGTGGCTGAACAATAATTTTTACGAAAATGATGAGATGTATGCTACATAGTTAACAAGAATACACACACACATATATTGTGTTAAGTTTGCAGTCAGAGAGAAAAAGATGTGCTTTTAAAGTAAGGATTTCTCTCTCTTTCATAGGTCTAACTAGCATGCTTTTATTCTTTAGAGAAAGAAGGTCTGTTGTGACAAAACACAGTTATCAGAGTAGGTAGTGTAAGCATCACTGACAGCTGAGTTTAGCATATGTGATAGCCACAGAAAGTCTAATAAATTGTTTTACAGAGTGGTTTCAAGGAAAAGGTGATCGATTAATGAATTTCATAAACTTGAGAAATACTTTCATAAGGTTGCCCTGTAATAATTTTCTTTATTTTACAGTGGATAGGAAATAAGAGAGTTCAAGTAGAGTTGCACAGAATTGAAAAATTAAGAACAGGACATATTATGCCTTGCTTCTCATTTCTTTACCTTTCAGAATATTAAGATATGACTATGAACAGCAGATAGAGACTGCTTGTGAGTTTAAACAGAACTAACAGTTATTGTTTTAAGCAATTAAAATATATATTTCAAGATAAAAAACTTTGTTGTACAAACATAACGTGGAATAGAACAAATTAGTTGATAACAGAATTTTTAAAAAATAATCTTATTAACTTTTAGCATTTAAAATCTATCCATCCATCTATCCAGCCAGCCATTTTAATTATTGATCTTATTTCATCTTTTTTTCTTTTCCTACTTAGATGCAGTTATCGTCCTGGAGAGTCACATATTCCCCTGTTAGCTGAGATAATAGTACTTTCAGCAAAATGGTTATGCATTGACTGATTGTGTCTTTGCAATACTAAGACTAAAGATCTCAGAGGTTTTTTAACTGTTAATATCTATAGGAGACAGAGACAAATAAAAAATCTTCATATACACAGTGCAGGCTGAGACATAATACTTCTATTTTGGAGAACAGACATTGTCAGTAAATTATAGTTGACTAATTGGCGTTTTACTATACTGCATTATTGTCTCTAAACTGTTTTGCAGATTGTTTTCACAATTTTATGCAGTCCCTTTATGGCTTAGTATGTACTGTCCCTGTCAGAGCAATGTTTTCACCTATGTATGTTAAATAAAAGTAAGTCTTGACAATAGTGCCTCTCAAACGACTTTCATTCTGGAAGCTGTTTCCATTTGCTTCAGAAGTCATGAGCTCTCATTTTCATAGAGATAATTTGGCCTGAAGTCTTCTCTTTAATTTTGTTTTAACACTAAGCTGTATTTCTGTGGTTGGCTTTATTGTTTTTATTTTAAGGCATCATACAATACTTGCATATTTAAGTGCTATCTAGACAATTACAGTATAATATTGAAAAATTAATACTAGATACAAATGCAGTCATTTTTTACTGTATTCTTTGTTCTGCACTTTTTTTGTCATTAATTCCTCAAATTCTTACTTCTGGCTAAATAGAAAATACCTGATTTAACATTTCTGTCTCAGATAGGTGCAGGAAAATGCAGAGGGCTGTAGATTACAGACCTAGTATAAATTACAGTTGCCCTAGGGTGAGATGAGAAAAGGAATACATCAGAGACTGAGACAGATCTGCAGCACAGACTTAGGAAATGTTTTCATGCTCATTGTGCTCTCTTTTATCTTCTCTCTACTTCTGTGGGTTTTGCCTCATTTATCTATTAGCACTTTTGCTGTACAGAATATCGATAAAACAGTATTTAATGAAATCTCAGCAACCTTTGGAAGTGATACATCAGCAACCTCAGTTACTGTATTACAAATATTGTCCCCAAAATGCAGAGAATGGGAGCTAAAATTCAAAATCACAAATGTTCAACTTCAGTCCTGTTAAATGTATCATTGATCTTACTATCTGGTTTACAACTGGTACCAGTTAATCAAGTAACTCAAGTTTAAGTGTGTATTAAGTACCAATTTAAAGCACTATTCATAAGGATACACCTCTCCATCTTAGAAGAAAGGGCCAGCTCCCTCCTCTCCACAATTCTCTAGCACTCAAGATCACCTGCTCCATGATTTTCCCTGGCACTGAGGTCAGACTGAGGCCTGTAGTTCTCTGGATCCACCTTGTACCCCTCCTTTTAGATGGGCATAACATCAGCCAGCCTCCAGTCCAGTGGTACCTCCTCAGTCATCCAGGACTGCTGGAAGATGATGGAAAGGGGTTTGACAAGCACATCCTCCAGTTCCCTCAAAACTCTGGGGTGGACTCCATCCGGCCCCATAGACTTGTGGACGTCTAGCCGGGCAAGCAAGTTTGAAGATATATATGTGTGTACTGGTTGCGCTTAAGTCTGTTTTGACTTTACACCAAATCTAACAATGGGGTCTATGTAGAAGAAACACCAAAAAAAGAGAAATAGTTGTTACAGTATCATAGAATCATAGAATGGTTTGAATTGGAAGGGACCTTTGAAGATCATCTAGTCCAAAGTCCCTATCACGGGCAGGGGCATCTGAGAAATCACACACACACACACACACACACACACACACACACACACAAAAAGAGTCATAGATATACCCTTAAACACACATGGCAGTGGATTTTTAAGGCGTTTTGGCTAACTCAGGTGCAATATTTGTTTTCTTCCTTCTGAAGCAATGTATGTAGTGTTTCTTTAACAGCTGGTATATTCCTGTCTGTCACACAAGCAGCAGAACACAGTAAAACTACTAGGGTAAACGCAAATAGAATAATAGGATCATAGAATACTTAAGGTTGGAAGGGACCTTAAAAATCGTCTAGTTCAAACCCCCATGCCATGGGATGGGACATCCCACTAAACCAGGCTGCCCAAGGCACTGGTGAGACCGCTCCTTGAATACTGTGTCCAGTTCTGGGCCCCTCAGCACAAGAAGGATGTTGACGCTCTGGAGAGTGTCCAGAGAAGAGCAACGAAACTGGTGAAGGGGCTCGAGAACAGGCCTTATGAGGAGCGGCTGAGAGAGCTGGGGCTGTTTAGCCTGGAGAAGAGGAGGCTGAGGGGAGACCTCATTGCTCTCTACAAATACCTGAAGGGAGGTTGTAGAGAGGAGGGAGCTGGCCTCTTCTCCCAGGTGTCAGGGGACAGGACAAGGGGGAATGGCCTCAAGCTCCGCCAGGGGAGGTTTAGGTTGGAGATTAGGAAGAAGTTTTTTACGGAAAGGGTCATTAGGCACTGGAATATGCTGCCCAGGGAGGTGGTTGATTCGCCTTCCCTGGAGGTGTTTAAGTTACGGGTGGACGGGGTCCTGAGGGACATGGTTTAGTGTTTTGTGGGAGTGGTTGGACTCGATGATCCAGTGGGTCTCTTCCAACCCGGTGATTCTGTGATTCTGTGATTCTGTGATTCTATCCACTTCCAGGGATGGGGCAGCCACAACTTCCTTTGTCTACCTGTGCCAGTATCTCATCACTCTTCATCATCAAGAAATTCCTCCTCATGTCTAGTCTAAACCTGCCTCTCTCCAGTTTATATCCATTCCTCCTTGTCCTATCACTGCAAGCCTTTATGAACAGTCCCTCTCCAGTTTTCTTGTAGCCTCTGTCACGTACTGGAAGGTTGCTATAAGGTCTTCTCAGAGTCTACTCTTCTCCAGGCTGAATAAGTCCAAGTCTCTCAGCCTGTCCTCATATGGTAGGTGTTCCAGCCCTCTGATCATCTTTGTCACCCTCCTCTATAACACAAACAAGTGTGTGACAGAAGGGGAGAGGGCATTTTTAGATTATCCTCTAATTGGTATAGGAATAGTATGATTTAAAAACATAGCTTTTTGTTTTGAAGGAGAGAAACTGCTTTTTCTTAGCCATAAATGAAAGGAGGAAACAAGAAGAAAAATCTGAAAATTATTATCCATCACCAAGAGACTTATTTTCACCTCTGATCAATTAGTTTTATGAGATTATATATCTAGAAGGTAATTTGCTATATTCCCTACTAAAACCAGTTTCTGTTTTCTTCTGCTATCCATTTGGAAGGCCTTTCTTTTTCTCTATTTCTTTTATCTTTTAATTTCTGCTTATCAGCCCTCTATGTTTCTATGGACATTTTTGGGATCAGTAAAGTCTTTTTTTGCCCTATTTTTGTTGAGTAACTACTATGCCTACCATTATGTGTCCTAGTTCTAATATGTGCACTATAATTTTTACTAGTGTTAGCATCACTGACCAGGAAAGCAGAGAAGTGGAAGTTGTAGCACTTTTGTGCTACAGCTGTGCAAACAGCCTTCTCTCTAATGGTAATCTGCTGTTACAGGGGTTACAATTTGAAGCAGGCTGAATCAGAAACATTAGAACCAAAAAGATATTGCTACTATATAAAATGAGTTAAGGGTTTTTATTCTGGTTGTTTCCTCTACTGAGATTTTTGCCTCCTCTCTGTAGCACAAGGTGTCTCCAAGAAGAAAGTCCGACTACGCTAACAGGGTCTGCTATCTCTGACCTTTATTTGGGCCTGAGCCGTAGTATATAAGTGCATGCTTGCTTGCATGCTTTTGTATTTGCCTGTAATATGTTTCCATATCCTTTACTTTCCTGTGATGAACATATTCATGGGTATTCACAGAAAGGACCAGGACTGTATTTCTACACTGTGTAGCTTAAAAATCATCCCAGTACAATCAAGATTGAGTATTCTGAACCCTAGAGCACTATTTCTATTTGAATAATAAACACATATCTGGAGGAGGTTAGATCTGATTGATTGTTTCAGAGCAGGTTGTCAGACTTGGTATTCCTTCAAAGGCATATTCTTAACAAAGGCAAGAATGCACTGACATAGAACTACTTGTCTTCTGGAATAAAGATGTCAAAAATAAGAGACATGAAAAAGATGGATATGTGAAGCTGTCTGCTATGTTAATTATTCCATCTGATAATATAGTGAAAGGAAGCAAGGATGTAAAAGCACAAACAGGTATTCCAGGAAGATTGATAAGGAGGCAACACAAATACAACTTCAAATCACTGAAGAGCAGCACATAATAAGGAGAATTGTAGTAACAGAGTAAGAAATGTGGAGAGGGGAGAGGGGTCAGAATTAAAGAAAAATAAACCAACAAACCTGACTTAAAGAAGAAAAAGGATAGTGAAGGAAGATAAGTTGGGGAAAAAGGACCAGACATGAACAGGAGAAACAAGAAAGGGAACATATTACATTTCAGTTTTTGCCTATTGCCTCTGGTTTGTTCAGTGGGCACAACTGAAAAGAGCCCGGCTCCAGTTCCTTTACAACCTCCCTTCAGATCACAGAATGGTAGAATTCTTAAGATTGGAAAAGACTTCCAAGATCATGAAGTCCAACCATCAACATCATGCCTACTAAACCATGTCCTGAAGCATCACATCTAAGTGTATTTTTTAATGCCTCCAGGGATGGTGAATCCACCAATTCCCTGGGCAGCCTGGTCCAACAATTCACCACTCTGTCAGTAAAGAAATTTTTCCTATTATCCAGTCTAAACCTCCTCTGGTAAAACTTGAGGCCGTTTCCTCTCGTCCTATCACTTGTTACTTGGGAGAAGAGACCAGCAACCATCTTGCTACAGCCTCACTTTTGGTAGTTGTAGAGAGCAATGATATCACCCCTTGCCTCCTCTTCTCGGAGCTAAATACTCTCTGCAGCTCAATATCTTTCTTGTACTAAGCATCCCAAACTGAACACAATATTCAAGATGCAGCCTCATGAGCACCAAATCACAATCACTTCACTGCTCCTGCTGGCCACATCATTTTTTTTTAACAAGTCAGGATACCATTGGCCTTTTGGCCACCTGGGCACACTGCTGACTCACATTCAGCTGGCGGTCAACCAGCAGCCCCATGTCTTTTTCCACTGATCAGCTTTCCAGACACACTTCCCCAGGCCTGTACAATTGCACAGAGTTGTTGTGGCCAAAGAGTGAAACCTGACACCTGGTCTCACTGAATCTCCTACATTTTGCCTTGGTCCACCAATCCAGTCTGTCCAGGTCACAGAGCCTATCATCCAGATCAATCCAGATATGTACATGTTCATGTGTAACCTTTTGTGAATCTATGCTGGCTACTCCTGATTACCTTTCTTAACCTTCTTGTACCTGGTAGTGGTTAGCAAGATTAGTTGCTTCAACACTTTCCTGGAGACTGGGATGAGACTGACCAGACTTGATTTTCTTTCCTTCCCTTTTTGAAGGTATGAGTTATAACTGCTTTCCTCCAGTCTCGGGTACCTCTCCCAGTCACCACCATGATTCAAAGATATTTGGGAATGGCCACAAGGTAACATCAAACAGGTCCTTCAACATTCATAGGTGCATTTCATCAGGGTCCACAAACTTACACATGTCCAGTTTGCTTGAGTATTCTTGAATCTGATCATCTTCCACCAAGTGTACATTTTACTTGCTCCAGACTTTCCCCCTACTCTCCACTTTCTCTATTTTCATGTTATGGTTGAGTTTTGTCCAACTCAAACACAATGCAGTCAGATACTTGTTCATCCATGCAAGACTTCTGGCATTTTTGCCTGACTTCTTGCTTGTTGGGATAGACTACAAGCTTAGAGGAGGTGATATTTGTATATTAACCAGGTTTTTTTGGGCACTACTTACTTCAAGAGTTTTATCTCATGGGAAAATTCCAAGTAATCTTTCATAAATTTCATGTTGCCATTCTGTTGAAACAAGCATAGAAATGATTTCCTCTAGATACATGATAATTTTCAAAACCTTATTTATGTCTTGCTAAGTTGATGTCTAATTGTCTTCTCGGCAAGAAATTATGTGAGGGTGTTGTTGTTTTGTGCTTGTTTTGGTTTGGTTGTTTTCTAGGGGGGTTTTGTCAGTGGCTTTGGGTTTTTTTTTTTTAGCCCAATAGCCCATGAGTTAATAGTTTATGTGTAACATATATACTAGATTAGTATGATTTTATTACTACTATCTGTTTGTCACTCGACCTACCTGCTATCTCAAATAAAACTAACAATTGTGTAAGTTTCAGTGATAACAGTTCCCACAGATTTCTTAAAAGTCAGCAGCTGGCTAGAAAGAAAACCTTATATTAAAATTTCTATGGGAAAATGGTTCAAAGAACTCCGCTGCTATTCATTATTGTGTGGATCACTGGTGATCTTTGCCAGAATACTAGCTGACCAGTTAGCTCACACATCTCCACAGGAACTGTACCATATTCCATTATTTCTTCTTTCCTGGTATAAAGATAGACATGGAATTGAGACAAATTATTAGAGTCAGGAATATGAAAGGAATAGAAATTATGTCTGGGTTGAAAGAGAGTATGGAAATACCATGTAAGAATAAGTCAGAGGTTTAGAAAAAATCTTAGAGGAAGGAGCATATGGATACTGTGAGCTGATGTGATGGAAAAAGACATAGCACAATAAATAATTTGGGCTTTACTAGCTCCAGTGCCGATAGAAAACTTTTTTCCTCAACAAAATTATACTTTAGAATCAGTGATGAGACAGTGGCCACTTGTAAAACTCAGATATGCTATAAATTCAGATTTGTATAGCAGAAAAGTGTTTTAATGGTTATGACATTAACATTTCATCCAAAATGTTAATGTCATATTAAACAAAAGTCTAAAAGTGAAAAGTAATTTTAAGTAGATTCTGGTATTAACGTTAGCATTATATTGACATTAACTTACGTTCCTCTACATAGGGATTAGAAAACTGTTGAAAATGAAGACATAATAAGGGTATGAAATATTAGCATTATATTGACATTAACTTACGTTCCTCTACATAGGGATTAGAAAACTGTTGAAAATGAAGACATAATAAGGGTATGAAATATCTCTTCATCAAGTTCAGTACAGTTGCTGCCTACTTAAAGAAATGCCTATGTAGAGAAGGATAGACAAATCTTTCCTGTTGAAATCTCCACCTTATTTGAATAGCCTGAATATCTATAGATAGGATCCAAATTTTGGAATTAAAATATATTTCTCTCCATTGGGTGCTGCCTTGCTTGTTCCCAAGAAAAATAGTTTTCATAAGACCTAGCTAAAAGCCTCTGAAAATCAGGAATCCAGGATGCTCATTTTATTTTAACTGGACCTATAATGTGCGCATTGACAAAAAAGGTTCACTTTGACTTATTTTGGCACCTTTACTCTTGATATAATGATCTTTACTCTGTCTTTAGATTAGTTTAGCTTCAACAGAAGTTATGAGAAAGGGCACTCCATTCCTACATCACTATATAGAGATAAAATAGGACTCATAGTCCTGTGAGTAACATGCTAGACTGCATCAGATATTGAATAAAGTTTTGATTTTAAAAAAAATGTCCTGATTTAGGGTATATCACTCAATGCCATGCATTCCAGTTAATGAATACCATCTAAAAGTAAGGCATCTAATCAAAGGTGTCTAGAGTCAATGGAGAGAGAAAAGTATCTGAAAGAGGTAATTAATTATTTCTATTTCAAGTGTCAACATTTTTTTCTCAGTTTAGCTCTAGTAATTTAAATATTAATTACATTATCCCTTTTTTCTACCTCTTGTCTGCTTTTGCTAGTTACATTTTTAAACTCTGTGGGGAGATAACTGTTGGTTGTACCACTTAGTCTTCTACAGGATCAGTTTAGGAAACCAAAAAAAAATCAGTTTAGGAAAAGAAGTGCATACTTGTTTCATTTGAGAAATATCAACTTGTGATTTAATTGTGGGGCATGTTTACGTAATGTGTTCTATGGTCTGCTACATCACCTGACAGACAATGTATAATCATTTCATGAGAAATCAGAATATAATATAGTCTGAATTATTAGATTTCTAAATAGTAGCAAAACAGCACAACTGTTTGTCTTATATGTACAATATTAAAATGGGATTTCTAGACTTATTTATTCACAAAGTCTTTAAACAATCTTTTGTAAAAATGTAGATGTCATTTCTTTCTATTTCTTGTAACCTAGTTAGCATCAATGTATATAATCAACCAGCACAATCTACTTGACTGGAACTGTTCGTTTGATAGGAGTAATTTATAATAAAGGAGTAATTTATAAAGAAGACCTTTTCTCTTACATGGTGCTTTAACAGTTAAAACAGAAGTGCCTTTTTCTTGTTTCTCTTTTCTCCCCAAAGTTCAAAAGATAACAAGGACTACTCACCATTAAGGAATTATTAAATATGTTTGCAAATAAGTATCTAATGGTAGTTGTCAGAAGCAATTAGTTTCAAATGCATTTCACAGTTTAATCATGCCAAGAAATGCTTCTGAACTTCAAGGATCCAGCATAAATAATATGGGTACAGATTTGTATTAAAGAGCATGAAAAACACTGGAGGAAGATTGATTGCCACAGATTAAACCAGTGTACAGTATTTATGTCTTATTCATTAGTTTATAAACTCTGACTCTACAAAAGAGTATCAAGTACTCACATAATGACCCCAAGTCCATAGAGTTACATTTAGAGAGCTTTAATCTAATGGAAGATGCATAAAATGCTTTTTATTTAGGTCTATTTAGCTTCAGCTGGATCATGGGTCAACTAGATATTGGTCAGACAAAAATTACCATCTACATCAGTGTTTGTAATGCTAACGATTTTATGATGTGTTGCCGGCTTTGATTTTTATCCTTATTGTAGTAGGTGAAACCACTCTGATATAGACCTGATAAAGACTATGGCCTACTGAGGACCTGGCAAAGGTCTTGGCCTGCTGACAAATGCCAGGCCGGCCAAATACACAAAGACTGGGACTTTTCAGCTGTTGAAACACTCATTTATTTCCCTGCCCCTCACTGTGGGGTGAGGAGGTAGAGAACTATTGCCAGGCACATGATCCCAGAAGGTGTGGGCCAGACGGCGTGGGTCCCCAGCCATTTAGAATGACCACAGACTATGGTATAAAATGGGGTCCCATCAGATAAAGTCTTTGAGTAGTTCTCCATGGAGCAGTAGGCTATGACTGGAATCTCTCCATTCAGGAACTTCAGTAGAAACAAAGTATACTTAAAATCTTAACATATTGTCAACTAGATTGACCTTGCCTCATTGCCAAGTGACCACAAATCTGTTCTATCATTTCTCCTCCTCAATATGGACATGGGGAGAAAATACAACAAAAAGCTCATGAATCACGATAAGGATAGTGAGATCATGTAGCAATTATTGTTGCAGGCAAAACAGTCTCAGTTTGGGGAAATTAATTTCATCTATTGTCGATTAAAGAGAGTAGGATAATGAGAAATAAGAACAAATCTAAAAAAAATACCTTCCCCCCACCACTCCCCTCTTCCCAGGCACAACTTCATTCTTAAATATTCTGCCTCATCCCACTGAGCAGCACAAGGGTACAGGCCTTGTGAACAAGAAGTTCATTGCACTTAGTCTCTGCCAGTCCTTCCTCCACAAGCTTTTCCCCTTCTCCAGCAGTAGGGTTCCTCCCACGGAACAGTCTTTCATGAACTACTCCAACATAGATCCTTCTTATAGTCTGCAGTTCCTCAAGAATTGCTTCACTATGGGTTCTTTCCACAGACTATTCCAGCACGGGACCAGCACAGGATCACAGGTTCTGCTCCTGCTTAGTTTCCTCCCCATGGGCCTGGAGAGGCCTGCTCCAGTACAGGCTTTTCATGGGCTACAGCTTCCTTCAGAGGCACAGATGCTACTCCTGCAATCTCTCAACTACCCAAACAATCCCAAGTAAATCCAATACATATGTGAAAAAAACCTATAGAATACAAACCCAAGTTCAAGGTCTACAAAATTAACAACAGGATGAAAAACAGACTCCATTACACAGAATTTAATGAGTTTACTCTATTCATCTTACTGAAGGAAAGAAAGATAATAGAACTGATTATTAGAGTTACTCTTATGTTACTTAAAATGGAAAAAAAAATATTTTGGCAGTGGAAATAAGACTGTCTAGCAGGCAATTCCTTTGGGGACCAATAGTGACAATGTACTGGAGCTCCAAGAAAATTTATTTACTCAACCTACAGTTTCCTCTCCTCTTTCTAGCTTGTCTGATCTTTTATATATCGCTTTGTATTGATTTACCTGCTGAAGCTTACATGGGAAAAAATGGGAAAGAAATTTGCAGAAAAATGCAAAGGGAAGCATATGCATTAAATGTGGAAGAGAGGACATTCTGAGACATTGTGAAGGGGAGTATAGATTTTATGTTCATTTTGGGACAGATAGCATCCCTTGTTGAGTTCCAGCACTACAGAAAAAAAGGATTAACCATAAGGTTTCAGGCGCTAGAAATATTTAACTTCAAAAAAGAAAGTTGCCTTTCCTCGGAAGAGGCTGGTTAAACACAGAAATAACATTCCAAGATGGATTGCTTAGAAATGTTCTTTCTAGATATTAAGTGCTATGGACCAACTCTTGAAATATTTTTTTTTAATCTCTGTGTAAGGTAGATGATTAGGAAAGCTGACTCTCAATCTCTCTGAAACTCCCAGTGTATTCTCTTGCCTTTTGTGCCTGGTCATACTAATAAACAGCTTTCTCCAAATTCTGTGTTTAAGCAATAACACCTTAGAGCTTCAGATGACTACAGAAGTAACTGTGAGACTTTTTTCACTGTATAGTTTAGCTTCAAATACTTGTGCTTTTTTGTTCTTAATGGATGCATTCTTCTTCCTCTGAAACAGTCAATATAAGATGTACCTAGAAATATGCTCTTGAAAAAGTGACTCTAGAAGGTGCTTGTGAATCCTTTCATATTTCTGGTGCTTGTGTCTTGTCCAAAAGAGAACTGAGTTCAGAAGAATATATAAAGTACTAGTATGCACTATATTCATACCTTCTTAGACTTGTTTCAACTTTCTAATAGGCTTCTGAGTTAGTTGCTATCTGATTATATCACTCACTATAAAGGTATACAAAAGGCACAGGTAAATTAATGAACATTTCACAAATAATAAAAAAATTGGCAAAGTTCTTTTCTTAAGAGAAGAAACACAACTAGCACAGAACTTGGTGGGAGGTATACATCTCAGAGCACAACCTGCTTCACATATAACTTAAATATTTCAACAAGTTAGTTGTTGCTGTGACCAGTTGCATCACACTGACAGGATTGATGGCACAAGTCAATGACAGTAGTCATTTGCTTAGAAAGCATAATCTAGAATGGAAATGTAGACAACAAACTGTCATCAAGAAATCTACATCATCCATCAACTTCATATTCCCTTAGGCAGTCTGAGTGCTTGGTAGCCTGTTACAAATGTAAAGGTTTATTTTTTTGCCTTAGTAAAGTACATTCACTTTGTATATGTGTAACAACAGAAGTGTTGAAGTTACAGCTAGTACTATCATATCCTCTATTATTAATTTTATACCTGCATCTGGATCTGCTGGCACAGACCAAATGGCTTATCTGGGACGGTACTAATGACAGCTATCTTTTGTACTTTAAAGTATTAGTATGTTTATACTAAGATTTCATACATACCCACACATTTTCCCCTGATCCTTTAAGACAAAATGTGTATCAGCCTGACTCTATAGCTCTACATCTAATCTAAGGAAATACTGAAGAATTCCTTAATGCTGCTCAAGAAGGTTGACTGTTAGATTAGTCAGCTAAAATTAGTAATGCTTTACAAATGAAAAAGAGACTCAGAAGTTGCAGGTTTAGCCACATGCTATTTAACATGACTTCTGCCTTACCTTTGAGAGTTCTCATCCCCAGATCCTCATCCTCAATTACATTTTTTAATTCAGTCTATGAGAAAAAGAGGAAAACCAGAGGAATTACAAGCTGCTAAACTTCATCTCAGTCTCTGGGAAAGAAATAATTTCCTGGATGTAATTTCCAAATATGGTAAGTAAAATGAGGTGATTTGGAGCAGTTAGCACAGATTTACAAAGATGAAATCATGCTTAACCAACCATATACCATACTTCACATTCTAATCCCATAAATTAACATATGACAAAGCTTTGGTTTTGTTTAAGGGGATTAATAGAATTTGCTTTTAGTTTTACAATCTTCCCCTCTCTTTCTTAACTATGCATTCTGAAGTTAAGACATTTATATTACCAAATCCTCACAGTTATCAAATTAAAATAAATTGAAGTAAAATTAAATATTTAACATGGTTGTTAAAGTAATATTCCCCCAAGTATGTGATAAGGCACCACTGCTCAGTCCCTGTGAAACTCTCTTCTCCAGGCTGAACAAACCCAGCTCCCTAAAACTTTCCTAATGTGGCAACTGCTCCAACATGAAGCAAGCATTGTGGTGGCTGCACACTGAAATCAGTCCAGTTAACTGCTGTTTGTCTGGTACTGGAAGTTCAAAACTGGATGCAGTGTTTGAAACACTATTCAAAGCGTGCTGAGTAGAGGGTAATCCCTTCCTTTGATCTACAGGTTCTGCTTCAGTTAATACCTCTTTTCTACCAGAGGAAGACTAGCTTCTGTTCAGTTTATTGTCTACCATAGCCTCAGAGACTTTTCTAAAGAGCTTCTTCACAGTTTATATCTATTACAAATGGCTCTTCCTCCCTAGGTATAAAGGTGTGCATCTGAGCCTCCTCAGTTTAATGAACTTTCTGTTATTCTATTCCTCCAGCCTGTCTAGGTGCCTCTGGATGGCAGCTTTACCCTCCTTGATACCAGCTACTCCTGTAATTTTGTGCCGTCTGCATAAATACATTCCATCACTTCCTGTATTGATAAAAATATTAAATAGGACAGTTCCCAGGACAGACCTCTACATTACTTCACAAATTACTGACATATAGGTAGATTATGATCAATTAACCATTAGCTCCTGATCCTAATCATCCAACCAGCTTTTACTCACATAGTTGTTCACTCATCTAGACGGTAGTATGCTAACTTGGATACAGGAATATTATGGGGGGCAGTGTGGAAAACCTTGCTGAATTCAAAGTGAATGGCATGCCCTGCTGTCCCCTTTGTCATAGATCCTGGTCTGACTGGTCTTTTTTGAAGAAGGGTACAACATATACTTTTTCCAGTCATCCAGGAAGGCTCATGATCTCCACAACCTTTCCAAGATGATAGTAAAGAGCCTCACAATAATAATTTCTGTCAGCATTTGGATTGATATGGGTCAAGTACTCGATCTTAATCCACTGCTGTTTATTCTTCTCCTTGAACCCTGTTTCTAAATACGGAGGCCTGGGAGACCTTGTTGGTGAAGACAGAGACAGAGAAGGTAAGCACTACCTCAGGCTTATCCATGTCTGCTATCACTGTGTCTGCATTGAAGCTTCTTTTCTTTTATCTCAAAATTAAAAAAAAAAAAAAAAGAATCTTGGAATTTGTTCCATCTAAGATGACCACATCTGAACTACCTAATGCAAAATCCTTGGTAGGTCATTCAGCCTATATATCAAAACTCTAGATTATCATATTTAATTCTCTATATTACTGATTTATTAAAGACTGAAGTTTATTTGGACTTTATGAAATTGACAGGTTAATACTGAAATACATCATTTTCATAGCAGATTTTTTTGGAAGGCGTTTATTGTAATTTATTGTATTGTAAAAAAACTTCTTGAGAAGAAATTAAGAATTCAGCCACGTTCACTTGGCATTCAGTGCTTCAAATCTACAAAATCTTTTTTCTCATATAATTTCTACTGAGTGCAATATTGTAATTTTTTTTTTTTCTGGTCATGTCAGCAGCCCAGGCATACAGCTTATTTCTTCAGTGTTATTTTCCATGCTAATTCCATGGTTAAAGGAGATACTCTACATGTCCTGGAAAATAAGTTAAAAATCTCTTTCAGCAACAGCCCACTTTTGATACTGCAATGATTTGAAAGGTGAAAAATGTTTGCGTGATAAGTCCTCATTAGCCAGCTGACACTAAATAAATATACTGACATACCTCATTATAACTTTTCCTGTTTATTTCTTTTATGTTTTAGCAGCTGCTGGGTACTTAGTAATCTAAAAGCCCATCTCAGAACTGCAAAATCACTAAACACCAGTATTTATTATAATTTACCATATCTCCTTATGGCTTCCAGGATCTTCTATGCTATCTAAACTCATAAACTTATTTTCCCAGTCATCTCAGTAATATCACTATTTTTCAGATTATTCTCAGGCAGCTAAGGTCTTGCGCCATAATGCAATAGGGCCTAGCAAACTACACGCTGCAGCCCACATAATTATGTACTTAGTAGGATATTCTGTAACCAGAAAAATGTGGAATAATCTCAAGTAAGTATGACACCCAAAGTTCATGAGAAATTATATATATGAGTAGATAAACTTTAGAAATATATGTACATGCACACACACATATTTCATGCCATCTTCTTATATGCTGCTATTGTAACTGAACTGCTTCTGATTTTTTTATCTTTCATATCAAAACACAACATGGTAGGCGGGTATCCTTCAATTTTACTAAACCACCCAAAATTTGATCCTACTAGCAGTGCTATGCTGGCTTATTTACAAACATGAAAAAAACTCCCTCTTTTAGCATGAAAGCCAGTTCCCCAAACACATTTGAAAGAGCAGGTCTCCATGTGACAGTTGTAGTTCAGCTTAACTAGGCAAAATGGTCACTGAGTCCAGAACAGGCATCAGGTATTATTTATATAGAATAAGCAGAACTAAAGTGGTGTTTTTGTCACTGTTTCTTCACTACTTACAAGTTCAGTCATTGCCTTCCCACTCATGTCTAATTCAAATAAAAGTGCAATCCAAACAAGTTAACAGGATCACAGAAATACATGGGAATCCAAGGTTTGGAGCACTATGGTGTATTTGAATGGTCCTGGATAACTAAATTTGACAAATAACTGCAGTATTTTTGTCTGCCCTTTCCTCAATAGGTACCACCTCTTTTTTTTCTTCTCATTTGCTGTTTCAACATGTTACATTTACCATAGTCATTTTTTCATGATTTTTTTATTTTAGTTTGAGTGCAAAATGAGAAACATAGTAACTGTAAGGTGATTAAAAAAAAAAAAAACATACAAAGAAAGTTTGCTTTGTATGAAGAATCCTAGAAATAACCAACAATGATGTACTAATATCTAAGTGTTAAGACCAGAAACATGGAAGTATTTCAATGAAGTTGTGAGCCATTCTCTCTATGCATGTCAGGAATATCCATAATCTTTCCTCAAAATAAGACCTTTCACAATTTCACCAAGCAGCTACATGTGTTCGCAGTTAAATGGGAAAACAATGACACTTACCAGTTTTTACATAGCAACTTAGCTGTTAGAGCATTCATTTCAGATATAGTTATTCCAGTATAAAGGAATTAAACATACATACATTACTTTCCTGGGAAGAGCAAATCATGAGACACAGACTGGTCTATGTGATGGAGCCCTCCCTATATCATGTTGATTGAAGGAAGTGCACCAGAAGTAACTCAAGATGTAACACATCTCAAAAAGCATTCCAAAAGAAATGTATTCTAAGATGCAATGATTAGAGCTTTCAAAGGAGGCTAGAGTGTTTTATTATTCCAAATGGCTTATATTTCTTTGTATATCAGTTTTATATTTAACAGTGTGATAGTATTTAACATATAAATAATTGAACTGCTTAAAATAAAGACAAACACCCCTGCAAAAATAAGAATGAGTGTTATCTTCTGGATAATTATGTCCATTATAAATCTCAATAAAATTTTTCTTTGTCATTCTGTTTTGGCAGTGGCATGCAGTGACAACCTAATAGTGATTAAAGGGAACAAGTGCAATAGTGATTTAAGGGAACAAGCTTGTTCAAAAGAAATTGTCTCTGTGTTATTCATTATTGTAATAACACTCTCAAGAATAGGTAGTTTCTGTACCTATGAATTTGGAAAAAATTATGTTGACTTTGTAAAGGACCTTGTAACATTTCTGAACTTTTCATCATCCTCTTAAATTACCACATGTTTGTTGGAAATACTTCACAAAGTCTCCTCTGAATTATAGTTTGTAATAAGGTATAATTTGCAACACATTTCCATAGTTTTTTCTTGGTTTGTTTTTTGTTTAAGTTTTTACTAACACATAGGCATGTTACAACATTCTTGTGAGCCCATGTGCTTGTGCAGTAGCCCTCTATAGTGATTTTGCTATCTATCATCAAGTATTTCACATGTGCATGAGTACACATAAGAACATACACAGATGTGAAAAAAAAATGCATCCATGTCTATTACAAAATTTTCTGTTGAGATTTTTCACTGGCTGAAAAATATTAAAGCTGCCATGTCTTAGATGTATCAGTGCCTATTTAAACAATTAATGTCGTAGCAAAGGTACTTCTTTGGGAGATAGGTGTTTTACTATTAAACTTGGCTCTCCTATTCATAGGCAAAGAAAGTAGAAAATAAGTTTGCATGAAGAAATGATAAAGTAGTTTCCAGGGTATTCTAAAATAAAACAGTATTGTCAATATTCTTACTAGTACTGATCTCAATAGTGTGTCTTTACTATGCTTTAATAATTTAATAAGCAAAACCACAATCAAGCCAGACAAGCCACAGGAGAGCAACACATACGTCCTGTCCTGAGCTTGTTATTCTCAGCACATCAAGACTGGTGCAGTTCTGAGCAAGTAGCAGTACAAAGTTGAAAAAATAATTCTGGTGTTTTCACAGAAATCACAGAATACTTGATGTTGACAAGGACATCTGGAGGTCATGTAGTCGAGCTTCTCTGTTCAAAACAGGGCCAGATAGAGCAGGTTTGCTGAGACATGCATTCAGCAAGGTTTTGAATAGCTGCAAGAACAGAGAATCCCAAACCCACACTCAACAACACTTCTGAGCAACCTGCTACAATATTTGACCACCTTTACATTAAAGATTTTTTTACCTGTTGCCCCTTGTTCTTTCACTGGACGCTACTGAGAAGTTTGACTTCATTTCCCCCTAATCAGGCATACATACAGATGGGTAAGTCATTTCTGCTGCTGCTGTTGCTGTCAGTCCTGCCCCACCTTGGTCTTCTTTAAACTAAACAACTCTACTTTAAGAACTTCAGTTACTTATCTCATTTAGCCATTTCTTCTTGCACCATGCACAATATTTATTTATGAAATTATGATTGTTGCCTCAAAACTTACTATTATTTGCCAAAGACCAAATAGAAGAATTACGAGGTAAAGAAAAATCCTCATTCAATGCCCACTGATAAAACTATTCTCTGTATATGTACTCATATCACATGCTCAGGAGGCATGTGACAGTATAATTTCTCATGTGACAGGTAAGAACAACAGATTGTGATTGAACAGATTTGTTTTTGTTTGCAGAGTAAAGGGTACTTCCTGGTCTTGTGTGTCCACATGAACTATTGCTCTGTTTTCAAAATGTCTTACATTTGAGTAAATGTTTCTGTATTTTTAGCTTTCAGTTGTGAAATCAATGTAGCCTATTTGTCCACCTCAATATGAGGAGTTCAGTAATCCTTCAAACCAAGCCCAGTAAAATTGCTCCTGTATTTCAGCAATACATTGAAAAGAGAGAAGGAGAAAAAAAGAGAATTTCATTCAGCATGCTCAGATCATTTCAGGACTGTGCAGTGAAGTTAAGCAGCTTCTGGAAAAAAAAAATATTGGCAGAAATACCAGCTGCATAAAAGCTCAATCCTAGACAGGATTTCAACCATTCCCATTTTGTCAATAGATATGGAATTATTTCACATTGTTGCCATGAAAAATTTTCGTATCGGAAATACTGATTGAAGGAATAAAAAGTTTTCTTTGTTTAATTTTGCATTTATACAAAGACATGAGATTTGTAGCATAAATTGAATCTCTACAGAAATCTATAGATGAGTTTTTAAAAGAGATAGCAGCATGATGAAATATTAAGATTACATGACAGAAAGTTAACAGCTAATTTCAAATCTTGACATACAGTTATAAGAAATTCAGAACTCAAAACCCCAAGAACAAGCGAAATATAAGCTAAGCAGTTGATACAGACAGTAGCAAGTATTGACGTTGACAAGTCAAGAAGTGTTAGAATTCCTATGGAGTCAATTTCTAGGGAACCCCTGACAAAAGCATTGGTCATCCCTCTTTCACCCTCAGAAGAGGAGAAGGGGTGATTTGTGAACACTTGGCATTGGCACCTTCATTAACCCCTATCTAAAGGGGTAGTTGAAGACTAGTAGGTGCTCAGAGTGTAATTCTTCAGTAGCTTTTTAAAATAGAGAAATGGAGAGTCTTTTTCATGAATGGTTGCACAATTAGCCTTTCTTCTTTGTATGCTTTTATTCAAATTCCAAAATACAGAAAGAGAAATTATGATAAATATTAATAAATGTGCCTAAATGTTAAGCAAAAGTGTAGTGGAAGAAATTGTCAATCTGATTTTTCCCTCTTTTGAGAAGATATTCTTAAGCATAGTAAAGAAAGTGAGCATCTACTTTCAGATAAGTTAAAAAACAAACAGGAAGTTTTTTTCTGTTTTCTTCTCTAGTTCTGCTTTGCCACCGGTCCCACCTGTTCCAGGCCAGCCCTTAAAGGTCATCTAAAACTTCAGCAGATATTGATGGATGTTTGATCTATTCTGCCAGTGATCTACATTCTTCTTTTGTGCATTTCTGATAGTCTTCAGTTAAGGTTCTCTTTAATCTGGGTCGTAGGCTCTGAATGGTTTGGAGGTCTTTTCCTACACCTGAGAAAAAATTCCGGTACTCCTCTGTGGTATACAAGGTCAAGGTTTGACTGAAACCTCTTCTTCCTACACTTCCATTGCTAATTCTGTAGAAGATACAATCACGTGTTGTTGAGATAATTTAAATAGAAATGTTTTTCACTGAAACAATGCACTTGAATTTGTAAAAATATCTAACAGGAACATAGTGCAGAAATTTTTTTTGGTAAGTGGGGAAAATATGAGTTTATAATTTTAAAAAGATTTTAAGTCATTTTATTCAGATATTTGCATTACAAAACCATGAAAAAACAAAGTAAAATTAATATTACGCAGGTAGTTACTCTGTCATTTTATCTTTTCAAGCATATTTAATTTTCTCAGGAAATTGTTAAATGCTCCATGTCAAGGTTTGTGGTTTTTTTGTTGTTTGGTATTTTTCTCTCTCCTAGATATCAGTATTTTCTATGAATAGAAAATGATGATTCCTGCTCATCCTTCTACATTTTCTGGTAAAATGTGGAAGCAGAAGAAGAGGATGGATGAGCATCTCTTTAGTGAACAAGTTGTAAATATTCCCAAATACAACAGAACTTATGTTTAATATATACATAAAAGCCACAATAGCATCGTCCAAATCTTAGTGTCACTTTCTGCATACATTTAAACTGGAAAAATTGTTGAAAAGCATTTCCTTTCCAGCAGAGGGACTGTCAGAGCTAAATGTGAATGTGTTAATTGAATCATCTCCATGAAAATAAAAGCCTATCATATTTAAAAATAACCATGACAGTCACTGAATAAAAACATTTAGAGAGCTGAATAGGTACTTGGAAAATTTATGACTTTAGCAAAAAAACATATAAAGTAACAAAAATAAGAACATTCAGATACTGTCTTGTGTTATTATAGGAGGAAAATGTAATCACTGTGAACCTTACTGAAAATATTGCTGTGAAATCACCAAGTCATGGATACTTTGTGTTGTAAAGAGATGGCCATATACACTGTAAAATAAGCATAGTTACATAAGTGATATTGCAATGGTTCATCTTATTTTTAAGTGAGACTATCTCTTCCACACATGTGATCATTAAATCACAATAGGATGATTGGTTCAGTAAAATCTGAACATTTACACAAGCATATAAGTCAGTAGAAGTATGTAGTCTGCTCTATTTGCTTCAGTAGATGCTTCTTCAGAGACGGTGCTTTGTCTTCATTCTTTTCTTCCTTCTTGGTATATTTTCTTTCTTGGTAGTATCTCAAGAGAAAACAGTCTGTCTTCATAAATGATAGGAATAGCTAAGGGCTTTTCTTTCCCTTCATACTACTAGGTTAAAGCATTGTCTTTCATGTCATCATGAAAACAGTCCTTCCAGTGTTCGCTGGAGTTAAATTAGATAAAAGTCAGGTGCAGATGTTTTCATTCAGATTTCAGTTTTCTATCGGTAGTCATTATCTTCACATTGTTTCCTATGAGAATGCCTTTTCTACTACTTAGAACTATGTAGAAACACTGCATGCAAAGTAAGAAATGTGGGCATCTTCTTGAAACATTATGACTACATTTTTTTTAATACCCAAGTATGCTGTGATAGATAGCCATGTGCCGTTCATATCTCAAGTTATTAGGGAAATAAAAGTTTTGGATATCTTTTGACTACTCAGAAACCTGCCTCAAAGAAAGAAAGGGGGGGGAAAAAGGAGAGAAAAAAAGCATTTCTTTGTATTGTGTTTTGATCAAGAACACTGCATCCAGCTGAGCCTAATCAAATGGGGGGAAATGTGCTTCAGTGTGTCTGTGCAGAATACATACTCACTCCAAGACACAGGATGAGACATAATGTCTGCTCTCAGATATTCTCCCCTCTACAGTGTTTTTCAGTGATTTTTAAATGTATTTATTTAACTGAATGCACCTTGTCATGTTTTAGAGATCCATTAAACACAAACAATGTCTACTTTCTGTCACAGGGATGAAGCACAAGGACAACAGTCAGGAGGCAGTTATTTCTTTTCTCTATCTCTGGTTTTGATTGAATGTGTTACTTTAGAGAATTCACCTTCTCTCTCTGGGCCTCAGTTCCTAACATCAGAAACTGAAAATAACACCAAAGGTAGCAACATGACTATGGGCAGGCCATATAGGAAGTAAGATATTGTGAAGAACATGAAAACACAATTAGGTTATATGACTGCCTCCTCCAAGTTCCAGTGGAATGCAATAAACAGTAACAGAAGATGGCTAAGCCTATAATGGACAAGTGGGAAATCTGTTTTTAATACTCCTCAGTTGTTTCTCTTTGATGATATGAATTCACACACTACATACATGAATCCATGTAAGTTTTTAGAATCAACAATGCTCAGTACCAAGGTTAAGCATTGAATGAAGAAATTGTTTATATGCTACATTCTCTTTTCGAACATTCTTCTGATTTTATAATATTCATATCCTATGCATTCTCTTAATGAAATATATGACTTCATAATTCTTTATATAAGCCCTTCGCTTACCTCTTATCTTGGTTCAAAAGCTGCAATCTATTCAATAGTTTCTTCTACAGTTTGATATTTTTAAACATTTTTGTAGCACTCCTCCAGACTTGTTCCTGTTTTCTCCAGTGATATTTGTATGCAATATTCAGATGTATGTACACCATAGATTTCTAGAAAAGGGCATAATGAAGTTTTCTATTTTTTTCCATTTTTTTCATATTTCCTAGAATTATGTTTTTCTTGACTGCTGCTACCCTGACCTGACATTTTCAGAGAGCTATCTCTTATGATGTTATGACACAAAGATCTGATTTCTCATTAATGATTGTCAGCTGTCAGCCCTTCACTGTATACAGAAAGATTTGTCATTATTTTTCACTAATCATGTTCAAGTTTCAGTTGTGTCTGATCCATAATCTCTGATAAGATCCCAAGATTCTTCTGGGCCCAGTGACTCTCCTAGTACTGATGTGGATTTTATTGTTTTCATTATCATAGAGTGGCTTTTTACTTGGAGCTATTCCACTCTGTAAAAAAAAATTACTGAAGTTAAGATTTAAATATTCAAGGCAGCCCCTCTATGTTACCCTGGGAATGGCACAAAATTACATTATTCCAAAGAAACACAACAGACTGAAAGGAGGTTAATTTTTATGAAATTCCTCTATAATTAAGAGAGAGAAATTTGTGGAAAGGACTACCTGAGATGCCTTAAATTTGTCTACTCTAGCTATTGTGAAAAATTTCCCTCTTGTATGAACACCCACTTGACTCAGTGCTGTGAAGAGAGCACTCACCCAAGCATTTATAGACCTAACATGGGGATTCCAACAAAAGCATCCATCATTCAAGGCAAATTCCCTGGATAATGGGAAACTCTCTCAAGCAAGTAAAGCCTTGTTCTTTCTCTGGTTTGGACAATGCACTCTGTACTCAACCCATGAAAGTTTTCTCAGTGAAGATTATGGGATATTAAATCAAGATATACTATCACAAAAAAGTGAGTACATGGTAGTAAAAAAGTAAATGAGCAGATTAAAAACAACTACACTGGAGTTAAAAGGGAAATAAGATAACATAACTATGAAAAGTTAAAGGATTAAAGAGTTCTATCTGAAATGTTAAGCTTGCTTACAGCCATCAATTAGACAATATCAGTCTTAAATCTGAAGTTTTGGTCTTTGTATTCTAAGTTGGATCCACAATTAAGTCATCTCAGTAAATGCAAACCCAGTATAGGGTGTTGAGCACCTTCCTTAGACACCAGGCTGGGCTGTTGGCCTCCAGGTGGTTGCAGCTCAATGGGACCTATGACAAGGCAGATGGTTGCAGCATGGCAGGAGCTGGAGCTAGAATCCTGGAGCAACGTGAGAACCTCAAGTGAAAACATCTGCCCAAACCAGTGTTCAGACCCATGGCATGTGGAAGCCTCTCTCTAGGGTCAACACTGGTAAGGGGCCATTGTCAGCTGCATTGGCACTGAGCTGGCCAAGAGTCATGCCAGCCAAAACTCTGGGAGCCCCCAGGGATGATCTCCTGGCCCTTACAATATCTTCTATTCAAGAATTTCCTAATTAGATAGCAGAGGTCACTGCCATTATGCTTGATGTAAACTGAAATATATGAAAAATATTCTAAGATTATCCACAAGGTAAAACTCATTAAATGTCAAGGACAAGGACTAACTAATTTCTATGTAGTCATTGGGCATTAACAGGATTTAGGAATGGATCTATTTAAAATGCTCTGAACTGAAGTATATCCTGGCAACCTCAAACGGAATTTCAGATGTGAAGAAGATAACATTGAAAATGTAAAGGATAATTTTTTTTTTCCTGTTTTTGAATGAAACAGTAGGTGAGAGAAAGGAAATAGGGTGATAAGTGAGAATTTAAGTACTTGAATTACACTTTAGTCATTTGGAGAACCTTGTTAATTTTCTGGACCACAATTCTTTGGATCTTGATGAAAAGTATGAACTACTGTTAGTCTTAGAAGCGACATCATAGCTGTGAGAGCTGCCTCTTCCTGTAATACTATTTATTAATTTTATGTAGTTACTGGATAAACTCCAGGGAATAGGATTCCTTCCTCTGAACATTTGCTTGTGGAGTTTTACTTCCTTGCTTGATTTCTGTCACCAACAATATTGCATTGTTATGTGATGACAGCTTTCATGAGCTTAAGAAACGTAGATATTCCCACACTCTGCACAACAGCTGGTGTTTGCTGACAGGAAAAGTGTTGTCAGACTGAGAAGAGTACTGAGATGTGGTTGCTCCGCATCCTGGGGAGGTCCATGTCTTGTTTATCATGGGCAATTTCCTCCTTTCATTACTGTAAATCAAAAAAGTGGCTGCTTGCAATTGCTTTTCATGGTAGGCCCAGTCACATCAATTTAGATGGAATTTACCTTGCCCAAATTCAGGCACGTAAGTTTTTTTCACAAGTAAAACAGAATAATTAACACTTTGTAGTGGAGTTGGATGTTGGGATTTATTTATGAACTTCCAATACTTGGACTTTTACCCTCTTTGATTATCCCCCCCTACTCACTCACTTGCTCTATAAAGCCTATGTTCACTAGATGATAACTCCCTTTCCCCACAGGGAGGATCCTGATGCTCAGGAAGGTCAAGCAGAAAGTTATGTCAGTTTGCGCTGCACAGCTGCTTGCAGACAGCAGTTTCAGCCCAAGGCCCTGGCAGTCCCTCAGTATTTAACTCTACTTAGCTTGTTTATCTCCAGGATCCTCACCCACGTCCACTATCTTTCCTTCAGTCAGGACATTCACCACTTTCATTTCAGACACCTTTTGCTTTCCAAGACCATTTCTCATAAGTCTTTCTTTTGGACACTAATTTTCAGAAACCCAAACCCTGAGCACTCCTGTTTAAACAGTGTATGTGCACATGCTTAGCTTCCTAATTGGTGGTTCTCTCTCATGTCTCTCTGTAGGATTCAGGATGTGTCACTTTTGTGAAGTCCAGGTGCTATTAGAATTTACGAGTGGTCCACACTCATTGCAGGTAACAAGTAGCAAGTTTCTGCTTGAAAATACAAAAGCTCAGTTACAGATGTTCGCCCATAGACATACACAATTATGTACTGCCTGTTAGCATTTACAGTCTAAGCTATTTTTATCACCTACAACAGATTTAGAAAACTGCATCTATACTAATCGTAGCAGAGTGCCTTTAAAGGCAATTAAAATGAAAAGATATTTCTAGGGTATCTCATCTACTTTAAAGGTGCCATTTGAAGATGTCATGGACAGAGCCATTGAAATGCTAGTTGTCTCCATCTGTAAAGCAGAGAACACTGGGGGCTGACCTCCATCATATGCCATCAGGTGGCTCCTGCCTCTCACAGCTGACTACAATCTAAAGATGTAAATATTATTCTGCCTGGTTTTTGAAGATGAAGGGTTAGGGTCTGTGCAGTTCTGAGCAGGTCTGAAGGCTGCATAGCATTGCAAGTGCCTAGAGAATGCTGAGGTAAAGAGAGCAGCTTCCCAGGTGGGTTAGGTTTTTCTAGTCAGGCAACAGATAAGAGAGATTATTCTGGATCTTAGTTTTACATTTGAGCTTGTAAGACCCTTATGTACTTCCCTTTCATCCTTAATTCACTTTTTAGAGTGTTACCTGTTGGTTTTGTGTTTTTTCTATTTTTTTTTCACTCTGCTCTTCTGTTTCTAGTTCTTTAATAGGAAAAGAATGGCAACAGAATTAAAGTAAGAAAAATGTAAAGCAGCATAGTGAACTGGAGAGTTAAAAAAATCTTCTTAGTGCAATAAGCTTATTCAATTAATTATTTCTATGCTTTTGGCAGGTGTTTTCATATATGAAGAGATAAGGAAACACACACCCTAGTACAAGTACTTTGTTATTCCTGTTGACATTCACATCAGACACTAAAGCAACTTCTAATCAGGGGGAACATTTCTGCTGGATTTAGGGAATGGCATATGTACTTTTTTTTTTAACTTTTTCTTCTTTTGTTACTACTTAAATGTCTACTTATTTAAAATTCAAGGTGCATTTACCAATTATTGCCAGAAGCACTGTGATCTTAATAGGTCATAATAAGTCATATACGTCATACTGTTTTACATGCATCCAGGAATCTCATTACAGTACATAAAAATGAGATAAATAAGATCTTTTTTATAAGTCAGATTTGATAACAGGTAAAATTGTTTATATCCATGACTTAAAATTAGAACACGTCACATGGAAACCCTATGTGAGCCCATTAGCATAAGGGATTGAGGTCTCAAATAGGAGTCCTAAGGGAACAGCTTAGTATTTTCTTTTTCTCTGCTTAGCGTATGTAGTAAATCAACTTCAGGATGTTTAAACAGAGATTTTGTATCTGAGATTTTATTTTCTGAATGTCTTTTAGATGGCATGGCTTTAGAATATATGGCGCAACTGGAAAAAAAGACTCAACATGACAAAATGGTACTTATCCTAATTGTAAAATTAGGAACCTGATTGTAAAATTATCCTAGCTGTAAAATTATCCTCACTTATCCAAACTGTAAAATTATCATTTAGGAAAGAGGAATGAGAAAGCACAATATCATGTAATTTTTATACTGTAGAAATGTTGTGTATTAATCTACACGTTTTACTACCACAAGAAATAGTTTCTGTCTGTGCAAATATTAAATCTCATTTACTGAAAGCAATGAAGCAGTCTATCTCTCACTTTAGCACTAATGGGGCAAAATGTGCACTCTAAGTCAGCTGAAAGGGATGCCAGGGAATGACAGTACTCTCTCCCCTAAGAGTCTTTCATATACTCACTGCATATTCCTTTGTGAGTCTGGGAGATGGAATATTAGTGAATTTTGGGGCAGATGATCCTGATGAAGAGTGACATATGCCAAGACTATGGCTTCAGCCTTCCTTTTCTTTGTTATTTTTTATGTTAATTGACCTCATTCTAAGGAAGGGACTGTGGTATTGCTATGGGTAGTAGGGGGTCCCAAGAAGTGAGTGCATGAAAACTGCAGTTTTTCAGAAGTTTATAATCTGGCTTAATAAATACAGATTTTATGTGCCTGAAAAAATACATGTTACTTTGTAAAGGTGACCTCTCTGACTATTTGTCCTGGCACAACTTCAAAGCTAGAGCTGTTCAATGAAAAGGAAGACCTCTGCATGTATTTTAGCATAGGCAACACCACATTCCTCTGGGGTTTATTGTTAAAGTACGTACCATGTTGGCTAAAATGTTTTGGAAATGTACTCTGATTGTAAGTCTGTATACCATTAGTATGAGGATTAAAAAACTGCACACCAGAGACCACTTTATTTTGCATTTTTTGCAGAATCTTAGAAGGCATAAGCTTTGTTAGGTCATTCAGAAGATACTTCTTCCAAAGAAGGGATTCTTCTTTCACTGTGCTTTCTGACTCTAGATGTACTCTACGTATACCCCTGTTATAAATGTTTCAAGAGACAGCTTCTACTTACATTCTAATTTATGTCAGATTGTCACCTCATCCTGTAATGACAGTGTGCAGTGAAAAAAGAATGTCACAAATATTTAAAAGAAGTAGTTTTTTGATGATAGAGAATAAGTGAAATTTTCCCTAATTCATTATTGGATATACTGGTTTAGTGAAGAGGGCATATTTCAAATTTAATTTTTTAAAAGCAGATTTTTACATTTATTTTTAAGAAGCATATTTAATGAAAGCCTTGTGTGATTCTGGAGGTAATGGATTTTTCTGTTCATTCCATTTTTTACTTATAAAAAACACCTCTCCTCACCCAATTATTTCTAGATAAATAATTTGATTGTCAAAGGTTAAAATCCTATATAATTCACTCTATTATGCAATGAAAAAGGCATTAAAGAGAAAATGAAGAGAAATTAAGTGAAATGGAAAAGTTAAAAATAGTAGGAAAAAAGGGAATATTGTAGAAAGATAAAAAAATGTCGATGGGGAAGGGTTTGAATTTTTTTGATTTAAAAAAAATGAAGACTGTTCTGAAATCTTTTTATATGAAGCTACTGGTAACTATTTCACTGCCCCAGGAGTAGGTGCAGAGTATGCTTACTGTAGTAAAGTAGATTTCTGCTGCACTGAGATATTTAGTATTCCTAAACTAGAAATCCACACATCATCTTTCTTTTCATTTTTAATCTACAGTGTAGTTTGTAGCTTTCAGTGACCATGCATACCTATATATAAAATAATAATAACAATAACAATAATAATATGAGTCTAAAAGGTTTTATTACCACTTTATACCTATTAAACTAAACTATGTCCACAGCTATGTCAGTGTAACTGGCTTCAGCTCAGCAAAAGTAGACAAAATTTTGCTTGTGTAAATAGGAGTAGATCTTGGCTCAACCATTTTAAAGAAATGTGACTGATAAAAGTAAGTGTTGTTATAGCTAACTAAAATGGCTTTTGCCTGCTGTTAATGTACTTTATCTACCACTATAAATGCAATCTAATATCACTTTAGTGGCTGCCTTCCCCTGATTTTTGAAATTACAACATCGATCTGAGTCTGTTTCCAATCCTTCTTGAAAAATCTGTGCTTTTATCTTAGAGCTGGAAATTCACCCATTTTTATATTCATTTCTTTAGATGACAGTGAATCATTTAAACATTTTTATTCTTTTTTTTTTTCTTTATATATTATTCTTTATACTAATGTTATGAATTTTAAATCAGTTCCAATGACACCAATTAGAATACTTTGCCTCAATTTAATATTATGCTGTATCATCACAGTAAAAAACTATTATTTTCAAAAAAATAATTCACTTTGAAATACTCTTCTAACTTTGTGCCTCTGTCATTAGTGTTTGTTCCTTTTCCAGTGAAAAGCATGATTTTGCATTTCTTGGCCAAACATTTGTTTAAAAATTGTACTATTTAGTGGATACATTTCCTGACAGACTATACTACTCTATCAGGAACAGACTAGCATATATTCGCTGAAATACTGGGCTCCATGCTTCTGGGTTAATAAGATAGTCATAAAACTGGTATTTTCTTCATTTCCTCTATGATTTCAAGATCTGTTATTGTGAGTATTCCCATTTCATCTCACCTGTCACTTGAGAATATTTTTTTATGGTTTTGTTCATTTTTATTGTAAACAGGAAGTGGTTATAAAGTTTGTTCAATTTGCATTGCCTTACAAGTGAAAATTAGCTATTGGAAATAATTTTATTCAAGATATACCCCTAAGCCTTATAAGAGCTGCAGTCCTTTATGCTAAGCATCTGTCAGAAGCTTTTAAGACATTATTTAGGTTTACATGCAGGATGTCTTGATATGGTTTATGGTCTGCATTGACTGAATATTGATTTTGTAGATACTTTTCAAATACTAATCTTCATTTACAAAATCCTTTACATTTTGTTATAGGTTTTTGAATTATGTTAAAGGAATATACTGGTTTCTTAACAAAATAATAGGTAAAGACTTCCATTTTCCACACCTTTCTATTAGATTAGAGGTAGAAAAGCCTGATACACGAATCATTAGTCAGTCTGGTTTTAATTTATATCTCACACAGAATACAGCAGCAAACCTGATTACATCATTTATAAGACTGCCACTGTGGCTATTTACTAAACAGAGCATAAAATTAAAACTTTAACTTCTTTTCTTAAAATTACCTTCAGAAAGACATTTTTTATTACTGTTTATTGGGCACAGACAGGTATTTTTCAAAACAAGGAATAATAATGATCTTTATTCAATGCATTACATTCTGCAAATTTCTTACAGAAGACTTATGTAGACACATTTGATTCCATTGACTGCCGTCAGACTACCTCTCCTACAGGCATTAACGAGGTAAGAAAAATATTTTCCAATGGCTCCGTTTCTTTCGTTCTGTGAGCTTCTGATCAAATACTGTTGAATGAATAAAATGGTTTAGGTCTGTTCACAGTGACAAGAATGACACTGCTTCTCTGATCAATATTTTGAATGGATCACTAAGAGAGCTGCCAAAAATATTTGACCTTATGAATCATGTTACGTTACTCAGCTAATTCACATAATATGAATTAATAAAGAAATAAGTAATCAAAATAGTACTTTATAAGAACCTTGAACAGAACCATTTAGAACATGTATATTTTACAATAGAGGGCACAGAAAAGATCATTTAAATTGTTAAGAGATCAAAAAAAGTCAGACAGCAAGCTCTGATGAGACAAAACAGTCTCATAGAGTGTAAAACTCACATGCATGTCCAGAGTGGAGAATATTTCCAAACTGGACCAAGCTGTTTCTGAATATACACTGATGTTCAGCTGATTCTTCATGTCTCTGGTGTTCACTGGTGGTTTTAGTCCTACATGTAATTTGGGAGTAACTAACAGAGGTATCTGTCATAGTTTGATTTTTCTTTTTTGGCCCTTAGAAGGAACAGTACGTCAGATTGTGTCTTTAAAAAACTACATNAATGAAGAGAAATTAAGTGAAATGGAAAAGTTAAAAATAGTAGGAAAAAAGGGAATATTGTAGAAAGATAAAAAAATGTCGATGGGGAAGGGTTTGAATTTTTTTGATTTAAAAAAAATGAAGACTGTTCTGAAATCTTTTTATATGAAGCTACTGGTAACTATTTCACTGCCCCAGGAGTAGGTGCAGAGTATGCTTACTGTAGTAAAGTAGATTTCTGCTGCACTGAGATATTTAGTATTCCTAAACTAGAAATCCACACATCATCTTTCTTTTCATTTTTAATCTACAGTGTAGTTTGTAGCTTTCAGTGACCATGCATACCTATATATAAAATAATAATAACAATAACAATAATAATATGAGTCTAAAAGGTTTTATTACCCCTTTATACCTATTAAACTAAACTATGTCCACAGCTATGTCAGTGTAACTGGCTTCAGCTCAGCAAAAGTAGACAAAATTTTGCTTGTGTAAATAGGAGTAGAACTTGGCTCAACCATTTTAAAGAAATGCGACTGATAAAAGTAAGTGTTGTTATAGCTAACTAAAATGGCTTTTGCCTGCTGTTAATGTACTTTATCTACCACTATAAATGCAATCTAATATCACTTTAGTGGCTGCCTTCCCCTGATTTTTGAAATTACAACATCGATCTGAGTCTGTTTCCAATCCTTCTTGAAAAATCTGTGCTTTTATCTTAGAGCTGGAAATTCACCCATTTTTATATTCATTTCTTTAGATGACAGTGAATCATTTAAACATTTTTATTCTTTTTTTTTTTCTTTATATATTATTCTTTATACTAATGTTATGAATTTTAAATCAGTTCCAATGACACCAATTAGAATACTTTGCCTCAATTTAATATTATGCTGTATCATCACAGTAAAAAACTATTATTTTCAAAAAAATAATTCACTTTGAAATACTCTTCTAACTTTGTGCCTCTGTCATTAGTGTTTGTTCCTTTTCCAGTGAAAAGCATGATTTTGCATTTCTTGGCCAAACATTTGTTTAAAAATTGTACTATTTAGTGGATACATTTCCTGACAGACTATACTACTCTATCAGGAACAGACTAGCATATATTCGCTGAAATACTGGGCTCCATGCTTCTGGGTTAATAAGATAGTCATAAAACTGGTATTTTCTTCATTTCCTCTATGATTTCAAGATCTGTTATTGTGAGTATTCCCATTTCATCTCACCTGTCACTTGAGAATATTTTTTTATGGTTTTGTTCATTTTTATTGTAAACAGGAAGTGGTTATAAAGTTTGTTCAATTTGCATTGCCTTACAAGTGAAAATTAGCTATTGGAAATAATTTTATTCAAGATATACCCCTAAGCCTTATAAGAGCTGCAGTCCTTTATGCTAAGCATCTGTCAGAAGCTTTTAAGACATTATTTAGGTTTACATGCAGGATGTCTTGATATGGTTTATGGTCTGCATTGACTGAATATTGATTTTGTAGATACTTTTCAAATACTAATCTTCATTTACAAAATCCTTTACATTTTGTTATAGGTTTTTGAATTATGTTAAAGGAATATACTGGTTTCTTAACAAAATAATAGGTAAAGACTTCCATTTTCCACACCTTTCTATTAGATTAGAGGTAGAAAAGCCTGATACACGAATCATTAGTCAGTCTGGTTTTAATTTATATCTCACACAGAATACAGCAGCAAACCTGATTACATCATTTATAAGACTGCCACTGTGGCTATTTACTAAACAGAGCATAAAATTAAAACTTTAACTTCTTTTCTTAAAATTACCTTCAGAAAGACATTTTTTATTACTGTTTATTGGGCACAGACAGGTATTTTTCAAAACAAGGAATAATAATGATCTTTATTCAATGCATTACATTCTGCAAATTTCTTACAGAAGACTTATGTAGACACATTTGATTCCATTGACTGCCGTCAGACTACCTCTCCTACAGGCATTAACGAGGTAAGAAAAATATTTTCCAATGGCTCCGTTTCTTTCGTTCTGTGAGCTTCTGATCAAATACTGTTGAATGAATAAAATGGTTTAGGTCTGTTCACAGTGACAAGAATGACACTGCTTCTCTGATCAATATTTTGAATGGATCACTAAGAGAGCTGCCAAAAATATTTGACCTTATGAATCATGTTACGTTACTCAGCTAATTCACATAATATGAATTAATAAAGAAATAAGTAATCAAAATAGTACTTTATAAGAACCTTGAACAGAACCATTTAGAACATGTATATTTTACAATAGAGGGCACAGAAAAGATCATTTAAATTGTTAAGAGATCAAAAAAAGTCAGACAGCAAGCTCTGATGAGACAAAACAGTCTCATAGAGTGTAAAACTCACATGCATGTCGAGAGTGGAGAATATTTCCAAACTGGACCAAGCTGTTTCTGAATATACACTGATGTTCAGCTGATTCTTCATGTCTCTGGTGTTCACTGGTGGTTTTAGTCCTACATGTAATTTGGGAGTAACTAACAGAGGTATCTCAGCACATGCCATGTGAAACAGATTGATAATAGAAGGAACAGTACGTATTCAGTACATTTAATTGTACCTCACAAGGTTGGACCCCAAAGCATCCACATCAGTGGATAAGAGACTTGTCTTGCTTGCTTTAAAGACTCTACAAGCCTTGCCTTAAAGACTCTACAAGGCTGTGAGAACAACCTCAGCTCAGTCTGCACAAACTGTCTATGTGAATAGGAGCTAATGGCAGGTCTCACTTAGAAAGGTATGGCAGACAACTCTGTCTGACACTGGCCATATGACATTTGGCACTATTGCATAATGGTAGATGACAGACACAAGCCTTTTGTAAGTATGCACCATGATCTGCCATAAAAAGATCTTGTTCCTTTTCTATGTTATTATCAAACACCATATAAAAGTGACTTCTCTTTGCACATCATGGGCTCAGTGAAATTTAGACTCATTTGTGGTCCTGGACTTTGTTAAATATACAAGACAGAATCAGATCAGTGCTCTATGCAGTCTAGTACAGCACAGGAACACAGAGCGGAGCAGGTAATGCATTCAACAATCATGGAGAGTTTGCAATACATTATTACAATATCAAGTTCCTCTTAATAAATCATAAGCTTTAACGAGTTTGAGTCCTTGCTACATGGGATTTGCAGCTATTGTTATTTTTCTGGACTAAATTATTAAGAGAATATATTAACCTGCACCAAAAATAATACACCGGTGCATGGTGTTCCCTATTATTGTCAGGTGTACTTTAGAACTATATGTGTATGGTCTTTAACTTCATATGGTATTTCCTACCATAAAGAGACAAACCTCCCCTTTTCTTCTTCTTTTTCTGTCTATCGCCCCCAGTAAATTTCTTGAAGTTATGTTTGGTCCTTCTTTCTCTGGAAATCTTCCTTTTCCCCACAAGGAAAGAAATTTTAGATAAGAATACAGTAAGAAAGAGTTAGAAGACATAAGCATAAGGACGGTGAATAAAAATCATGTTATTTATCTGTTCATAGATTCTCTAAACCACCACGTGTGCAATAATCAGTTTCCCTAAAGAGGACAGTCCAGCTGACTGTCCATTAAAATGTAAAGATTCAACTTCATTATGAAATTAAAGTTATCTTTCATTAGTAACTATATTAATTTGTATTTTTATATTGATTTTTATTACTTTGTTTAAGTTTTGAAAATAGTTTTCTTTTGTAACAGTGACATAGATTTCTCTATACTGTGATGAAAAGTACTGCTTAAATAATGTCTATATGTACTTGCCTTTCATTTTATCCTCTTTTTTTGCTCTTGAGAACTGAAGAATTAACCCCATATGTAACTCTCTCTCCTCCAATAATTTTCTTAACCATGTGTGCTTTTTTCAGCTAAACCTCAAAAGTGTCTTCACTTTCTTGTCATATAGAAATACATTTATATCTCCAGACCTAAGTGGTTTAAGTCCATGTTGCACCATTGGAGGAGGTGAATCAAGTGAGTAATAAGTCCCTCCACACTTGAGATCTTTGAATTTTACACGTGATTAACATGAGCCTCAAAACAGATGGCCACTAAATTTCACCATGGATAAATGCATGGAGAATCATCATCTGCTAATGCATTTCCTGAATTAATGGCTTCTGTGGAGCTGCTGTTTGTGGTGTAAGTAAAATTGCCTCATTATTTCAGAGACCCTGTTTAAGATTATTTTATTTGGCGTAAGTATAGTGGTAATTTTTTCTCACTATGTGAGAGCTGAGAACAAAATCTTTTGGTTCTTAAAGCTATTCAGATATAAAATGATAGATTATCTGTATCATGTAGATCCTGCATTCCAAACAGATGATGAAGATAAAGTGAAAAGAATATGCCATAAAACTCAGAGAATAAAATAATCGTGGTTTCAAAATACCATTTTAATGAGGGCTGATCTACACAGATACAGTATTGACTTAACTATACTGGTATAGAAGGTGCTACTAAAAATGCTTTGCAGATCTGTACTACAGATGGCATTTTAAAAGGTTTTTACTGTGGCAAGTATTTAATGAAAATTTCATAAAATGTGGAGCAAGCCACAAGTGGCATGAAGAATTTATAGTGATGAATTCACACAGCAATTGAGCTTATTTTGTGTCACAACATTATTTCCTCCCTTCCTTCTATCCTCCATAACTCTTTTCTGTAAAAGAGTCTAGAATAAGTAACTTTTCTTACATCGTGGACCTGCTCTTCATTTAAAGACCTAGGTTATAGTGGACCCCAATTACTGCACTTTGCTCAAGACGATCACCCACTTCTACAACCACTCACTTCACTTTGTCTTCAATGACACCAAGCTAGATGCCATTCTGGAGGAGTTCAAGAAAAGTAAATCTCACATGGCTATAGTAAAAAGAGTAAACAATGAAGAAGGGAATCCTTTTTATGAAGTCTTGTGCACTCTCACTTTAGAAGATATGATTGAAGAGATCAAGTCTGAAATTCTGGATGAAACAGATATATACCTGTTAGATTCTTTTTCTTCTAGATCCTTAATATAATTGTGTGCATGCCAACTATTTTGGCTGTGTCAAAACTATTCAAGGCAATTCGAATATTGTGATATTAGGGTTTTCTGATACGGGTAATTCTGATGGAACAGAGTTAGGAAAAAACTTCATTTTTGCATGTCTGCAAGAATAGTAATCCCTGTCAGCAAGGCATGGTTGAACAGCTGCCAATGTGTTGAGGACAGTAATCTTGCCTTTCAACTCAACAGCAGCCAAAACAACTTGTCAGAGTATAGCTTGAAACAACAGACAATGTCTGAATGAAAAAAAAAACAGACAGCTGAATGTAGAAGTAATTGACTTCATTCTTGAGGCATCATCTTTTGATAGTGCTAAATATACTTCAAATACATATCACAGAATATTGCCTTGATTCTTCCTTCAAAACAGGATGCTTAAATTGATGTCTACTGAGACCGTCATGCTCTCCCAGGCAATAGGCTAAGACATAAGAAGCATGGAGATAGTAGATCTACTCAGTCAAATACACTGTCCCTCCTAGTGCCCACTATTGAACATCTAGTGAAAAAGCATGATAGATAAGCATGCAGTGACAGCTTCTAGCTTCTAGCAAACCATTATTCAGAAACAAAGTGTTACTTTTATCTCTAGGGTTAGCCTTTGGAGGAATTCTGTTCTACTAATATGCATAATTCCTTTCTGAGTCCATTTGTGCTTTTGACATTCACCAATAACCCAAGGCAAAGACTGACACAGCTTAAGTACATATCTACTTTTGCAAAAGCCTGCACCAAAAAGTTCCATTTGTTCAACATATTCATCAACAACATGCACGAGGAGACAGAGTTTACCCTCAGCAAGTTTGGTGATGATGCAGAAGTGGGAGGAGTGGGTGATACATCAGAAGTCTGTACTGCAGTTGAGTGAGTTATTCATAACAATGTCTTTTAACCTGTCTTTTAGTCAAGAAACCCTTTGAGGAGTTAAACTAGTTGCCTGAAGTCCATTTTAGTTTGTCATATCTATGCATGTTCAGCAAAGCAGTAATTTTGAACACTGTCCAGAGTGATAGCAGGTTTTTTTATCTTTTAACATTCTTTTGAAATTATTATTATATCATTTTTCTCACTTATTTCAGATATTATTTTTGAAGTTAAGAATTACAGTGTTGGATTTTCTGGATATCTTTTCTTGCTACTAAATTTAAATTTGCTACTTAAATATTTGCTACTAAATTTAAGTATATTGAGATCAGTAGACCTTCTCCCTTGTTGCTTATTGCTTCAATAAGAAAATGTCTATAATTTATGATTATTTAATCTCTACTTTCATGATTATTTCCACCTTTTGGAAACACTGAGATTTTCTGTTCTTATGTGCTTGCTGTTGTTGCAGTGCCTGTGGTTTGCTTAGCATGTAATAGTCATACAACATGTCATTTAGGTACATTACAGTGAAGCTGTCCACTTCTTCTCTTCCTATTAATATATAGAGCCTATAAGGTTTGTATTGCTTGCTGATTTCATTACAGAATTGTCGTGTTTGACTGTATTCCTTAGAGATATGTGACACTGTTGAAATTTATCAGTCTTCTACTGAAAGGATGCAGTGTCCTGAAGAAAGAAACTTATATGATTGATATCCATTCTTTCTATTTATTTAGTTATCCTCCTCTTATGTTTCTGATAATATTCTTGTTTAAAGTCAACTAGTATATTTTATCTACACGTAGATTTTTTCTTCTGGCATTGTAAAGATCAGGTCCTGTCACTTGAGGATCCATGAGTTTTGTCTCTATTGCTAGAGGTTTAGTCACCACAGTTGGTTAAGGAATTACATTAACCATAATTTCTCTTATATGAGGAAGACTGAAATGACTAGAATTTATAAGAAATATCTATATTCCATCTCTTTTTTTCTCATTCAGTTTGGAACAGAATCCACTGCTAAAGCAAATCTAGTGTAATCCAAACTGAAATTTGGACTGAAATGAAAAAAAAACGGAAGTATGAAAGTCTATACAGAGAAAATAATTGATTTTTGGTGGTGGCTGAAGACTAAATATTAATGATTTTTACCTCTTTCCAATCTTTCATTTCCATGTGTGAATGGTTAAACATTAAAAAACCCCACAGACCTACAAACAAGCAGACATACAAAAAGAAGAGGGAGGAAGAAAGAGAAAAAAAGAAAAAAAACCTATTTAACCTCTTTTATCCTTTCTGTCCTCATACATGAAGCTTTCTTACACACAGACTGCAAGCAATATTTTTTCATTCCTCAGCTTCCATTTAGCAACACAAGCTCTGCATTTTTCCGGACTCAGGCACGAACTGTTTCAAAACAGTTGATCCTCTACTTCAAATATACAGTTCTTAATCTCCCAATTCAAAGAAAAATTCATGCCAATTATGAACATGTATCAAAATTTTCAGAAAAATATCATAAAAGTAGATCTAAGATTAAAGTGGTTTCTTTTGATCCTCATTTTTAAGAGGCCCTTATTCTTTATTTCTTAGCATTTCACATACACACAATTATTGAATACATGGGAAATAGCATCTATTGTCTTAAAAGATGCAGTTGAGAAAAGGAGAGGAAGAAAAATGCACACATTTTGATACATTTGCATGTCAGAAAAAAATTTGATTTTTTTAAGTTATGAAATTCAAGGTATTTCAAAGGGGTTTATGTACAAAGCACCATTCAGGAAAGAAAAAAATATCTTAGGGGTTCAGGTACTATGTTGCCCACAGTCCTCAATGGGATGGAATAAGATACCTTATATATGCAAAAAAAAAATTATAGATATGTGTACCATAGATAGAAATAAGTCTGTAAATATGCTTTTAGTCTAGCTAATAAAATGAGATAATGCCCTGACTGCCATTTGAGAATATCGTAATGAAATCAAATCTGCTTTTGGTTATGCTCTTCCTTGGAGGCAATGACTTTCTGGCAATTGATGAACAATATTCACAAAGTACAGCATTGTAGTGAGTACAAATACTGTGTCAGTAATGTAAATGAATCGGTAAATGAAAAATAAGTGCCAGAAGCTTCAGTGCATAGGTAATATGTATATGGAGCTTTCTCTCTGAAAAAAAATGAATTGATTTGAGAGCAGAATTTTGTGTGACCATAATCGGTAACAAAAGGCAGAGAAAACAATAGGAATTTTTCAGAGCACTGAAAACTTTGATTCTGACTTAAGATATGTCTGATACTTTTGTGATTTTCTTCTCATTTCCAGAACAGAGGAAAACCAATTAAAAATGGAATTTCCCTTCCAAGACAAGATGGAAACATCAGACTGCGCTTTGAGATCCACAAGTAACCATTTATTAAGTTAATCTGGTCCATGTGAAAGTGAAGAACTGTCTTCAGGTATAGTGAAGGGCAAATAGTAAAAGAACATCATACACAATCAGTAAGAGTTGGTTAGGTTAATAGCAGATTTTGCAGATGAAAAATCGTATTTTGCAGGCACATTGCCAACACAAACTGACTTAAGAAATTGTACAGTATGTAGATGTTTGAAAATATGGAGGAGAAGACACTCCAGGAAGTGTAACTATGCTTATTATCATGATAATTCTTCAATGAGGTCAGATCAAGAGCTTAACAGTTACATAAAAACATATGGTATTTCAGAAACAAACGAATCTTGCTAACACCTATCCTGACACATTCACGCAATGTATTCAAAAGAAAATATGTTTAGGTGTGTCAATTGTCTAATATTTGTTTAGTAATTTTAAGATCTTTCTCTTCAAGTGCAATCAGTGAGGCCAGAATTTTCTTCAAAAAGAAACGTTCCAGGTGGCAGACGTATTGTAGATCTTTTCTGAGACACCATAGTTGTTATTGACTTCAGCTGCTGGTGTGTACAAGCATGACTCTGAAGAGGAAGATAAGGCAAAAAAAATCAGTGAATGAATGGTGTCATTGCAGGTTATTCTGCAATGTTGGGTATTGTATGTTATAAATGTCATGTACTTTCTTGTCAAGAAAAAAGGGTAAGATTTTCTTGTCTTCTTCATGGTTAATGCTGGTTTAAGAATGTTGTTTAAGCCATTACACAAAGCAAGAGAATGGAATTCATCATGCATTTTATAAGCCAGAATGTGACTTTTGCATAAACAGAAGATAAATGTTAAACACCCTTTTGACTAATTCTAAATTTATGCTATGAGGAAAAAAAAAAATAAAAGAAAAATTCTGCATCACAGCTAAGACCTGAACAAGCAGGCAATTTGAAGGAAGCTGGAGCTCTTACTTCATTAAATGCAACTTTTCTTTAGTAATATGGGACATTCAGTCCTTACAATACTAATTCTGACTGCTATACTGAAAAAGGAAATTTGAAAAATAATGCATTTAGTACTGGATACCAGTAATGAATCGGCAACACAAGCAATTTAAAATCCTTCTTAAAAACTGTTCAAAAGGAAACATAGCCAAAATATTCTCATTTGGGTGTTGTTTGTTTAGGGTTTTTTTGGGGGGTTTTTTGTAAGCGTGATAATACTTCCCCCTCACCAAGAAACCAGGTGATCACACACATGAAAGTAAGTTTGATACATAAAATAGTATATTAGGTGTAGAGATTCCATATTTTCTCGGCCAGTTGTTGTGAGAAATCAATTAACCCTGCCTTTGTTGCCCCTGTAGTATCTGCCACCAGAAAAACTATCAGAAAACATGACTTTTCTGTGGAAGAAAATTTTAACAAAACAAATAACGTCTCCACTCTGAAATAAAGGTAAAATTGAACTCATTGCAATTAGCAGATCCTACATGCAATTTCCACATGTCCCTCCATCTGAATAATCTAATTAAATCTCAAGAGGAAATTAAAAAATGCTTACAAGCTCAAGAAGTTCTCAGTTCATATTATTGTTCTCTGAAATTCAAAGCAGTCCTAACAGTTTATACATAGTTGTTTTCGAGATTTCTCCTGAATGCCCTAAAAAATTTCCAGGTGAAACAAGGTTGAATTCTGGGTTATTTTATTTTCTACCTGAGCACTTCATAATTGCAAAAAAGTAAACTGATGTTAATTATGATTATAAATAATTATTATATTAAAAAATAGGTAATGGATAATATGAAGTAAAACAATCTCAGCTGAAATAGGGTAAATTAAGACCAGACCTGTTCTCTGCTAACCTAGAAGGTCCATTCTTTATCCCCAAAATGATCTGGCCCAAATCCCATGGGGGATTTTCACAAACTACCTCAGAAAAGTCATAATGGCACTTTTTAAAAAGAATACACTGAGGGCAGGAGCTAAGATCAAGTCATTGTTCTTCAGTTGTTCAACACACAGGTTTTATAATTCTTTTTATATACTATTCTGCAAATGGTTCAAACACCATACCTCCATTCCCCTCTCTCACCCACATAATGACTGTTTCCTTCTTATTTTTCCCATCTTGTATTGCCCTTTGTGTCTTTCATCTGCCAGGCATTTTACATAACGCATTTTCATTATTTCTGATAGATGAGCTGGCAAGAACAAATATTATGTTTGATTTTGTGTGTCCAGTACCTCAGTGAATCTGTTGAGTGGTAGTCTGAGTGACAAGAAACCTTACATTATTTCTCCTTTGTTATTATGACACATTCACTCTTATATTCATTCCTAGCTCGTTTCTTTGTAAAATCTCCCATAGTAAATTTCTTCCTGTCAGAAGCAACAGACTGGCCTGAGGCTTCTGGTAAATTCCAGCAAATTGTATACCCTATCGTAATGGTTTAGAAAGGTAATTGTAAACTATTGGATTTGCTTGTGTGGTGTATGAATGGTAACAATACCATTTTTCTAGTTGCAGTATAGTTCTGGATAAATCTTTCTGAAGAACAAAAAGTCAATATTAGACCAAAGCAAATGCAAAAGTTGGTTTAGTGGAACTTTCATCTCATCATCTTAAAGAGTCTGTGCTCTCACAACTTTATAAGCTTAGCTTTGGACCGTATTTAGTAAACAGGTATGTTCCTGTAGCATTAGTACACTATTGTCAATTTCTAAATTTATTGTGAAGAAAATTCAATGCACTGAAGCAGCTATTGTAGATTTATGAAATACTCTTTCAATTTAATAGATTTTTATATTTCAGTAACTATTTTCTATCTCTGTAATCCATTCAAAATGTTATTTTGCAGTAAATGAAAACATTATTTTCTGCTGCTTATACAGATAACTTTTTATCATTTTTAATTTATAAATCAGCGAAGCAGGTTTTTCCAGATACCTTTCTGGAACTCCATTTATTACAGAGTCTTGATACTCAGTTTTAAAAATATTGTTCTGTGAATACTTTCACTAACCTCCTTTTCTCTTTCTCTCCTCCTCCATGTAGTTTTTACAGTATACCGGTTTGAACAATGGATAATGCAATACTTGGACAAATAGTTGCAATCTCAAAAACTGCTGTCAAAAGAAGGAATTATTCACTATTCATTTTTTCAGAGTTGGAGAAGCTATGAGTATATTTATACTTGCTCTCGTAAGATGATGCTCAACTGTGATTGAAGTCTTAGAAATATGTGGTAAATTCAAAATGCCACATAACTGGTGAAATCAATGTTATGCAAAGGAAACAATACTTACCGTGAAAGGATAGTAAACTGATTTGATTTGTCAGGCTGTGAGGTTGTTTGGTTTTTTTCCTCATCCTTCTATTCAATTGCCATTCAATAACCTGCTTTGATTTTGAAGGGTTTTTCTACATTCTGATAAAAGATGTGGCAATTCATATATGCAAAGGAGATGTGAAGGTGTACATTTCAATAAAATAAGACTGACGAGTATTAATGGGGATCTGTTAGAATAATTTTAGGTATATCAAGTTAAATAGAAGTTTCATTAGAGATAAACAAAGTGAACAGTACTAGGGAAATGTTCCTGTAACAAAATTAATTACAAGAACTCAAAGGACAAAAGCAGGTTCTGAATTAACTTGAAAGGAATGATCTCAAGTAAATGTTCTAAAAAAGAAAAATAATAACAGAAAAATCTTTCTTTTTCTGGAATCTATAAAAAGACTTGACTCTATTAGTCTGTGTATTCCTATGGAGGTACAAACCTGGACCATCATCTAAGATTTTTATGCAAGGCTTAATTGGGGTATGGGATAAAGTTTAAGGTAGTTCTTTTGTTATTCTTTTAGCTTGGTTTGATTTTTTGCCCTGAACTTCTTTCCTGTGCAAATGTTTGGAAAATCTGAAGAAATATGAAATATGAAAATATGGTTGATTGTCTGAGTACTGCATTTGATTTCATGGATGTCAGCAAACTCTCCAGGACACAAACTTATCAGTTTCATGATGCAATCTGTTCTATACTTTTTTATCAGTTACTGTGTTATCTGTCTTCAAACTAGGCATGATTGCATTAGTGGTAAACATTGGAAGACGCAATTTTTCCCATGGAAACTCTGTGTTCATTTGACTTATCTTTTATATTCCTTATGATATTTATATATTTTATGTTTACAGCATCATTTAAATGTTTTCACCTCAAAGTTTTCAAAGAATTTAGTAAAGATCAGAGCAACAGACTGTGAACAGGTCTACTTAGAAGTATTTTTCTTGACTCTTCTCATCCTTTTCTCACGTGAAAGTTAAGTAGCATCATTACTGGATGAATCTATGTACTTCAGTAGAAAAAACTGAAAGAACTCCCCTTCTTGTAACATTGGCTTCAAATACAGCACAAACAATAGATAATGAATTTTCAGTTCTTCACTCGTCTAACTTGCTGATCAGTTCCTTTCCAACAGTAAAATATATCTCTGAGAACTCCGAGAGCCAAGGAACAAATGGTCTGAGGGCAGCACTGTATGTAGAACAGCACTAAATTACCTGGTAGAAAACTTTACTCAAACTGTGTTGTTCAATGGGCAGCATTTTTGTTTACTTGTAAAAAATGTGTGTAAAGAGCTTTTCCTGTTAACTAACAAATGGATGTCTTATTCTTATGCCAGTGATCAATTAGAAGGTAGATCTCATGAAGATGGAATGAAATCAAATCCAAAATGTATTATGGAACAAGATCAATCATACAATCTCTCAGTGAACATTCTACAATTTACCTGTGAGCATTCATCGGCTTTAAGGGCAGAAGCTTTATGAAAATAAACCTAGATAATAAATACACTTCATTAAATTCATTATAGATACCTCGGACATCCACAACTATGCTAGTTTGTAGGCACTCTTTACATTTAGCGAAGAGAAACAGAAACACATAGAGTACGAGTAATCTAATTTTAGGATAAATGTTGTCCTCTAAGATGTTTTTCTTTCCCTTGACCATAAATTGCATTCAGGAATGCTTAGTTCAAGTCTGGATTTCTGTATTGAAGCTTAATATTAGATAGAAGGAATCCATTAAAAGCCTGGAGAAAAGTTTTGCAAGGTTTGATGTTCAACTGGGGGTTTTTTATGTGTGTGTTTTTGTGTGTTGTAGACCCCCCTCTCTGAAAACCTTGGAGAAAACTCTCCACTTATAGCTGAAACTTTTTCTTCATCACAACACAGACTTACAAACATATACTCAGCAGAACTCAGTTAAATTTATAATGGTAGTGTCTTTTCATTAACTATTTACCTTAACGATACTTCCCTGTTATGAACTGTAGTTTCTAGACTATGACTTATTAGATAATTACACAATAACAATTTTCCAGTATTATGAGATCAACTTTAAAGCTTGCTTAAAGATCCTCAAAACTGTTCTGAAGAAATTTTTTCATTCTTCAACTTTCTTGAAAAAAATCAAAAAATGACAGTTCAAGTCTTTTCTAGAATATGCAGTTTTAAATCAGTTTTGTTATTTAAAAGTTCGTATTTTCATTCAAAATCATTTTTCACTTTTAAATACAAATTAGAGTAAGAGTCATGTTAAACTATAAGGTTCACACACACAAGTGAATCAGAATTCAGTATTAAAAACTGTTTAGTGTGAAAAATTTACATTGACTGCTGTCTTGGGACATTTTTCCCATTTTTTGGTTCTCAATGTTGTCCCAGTTTCATCAGAGATAATTTTCTTTCTAGCAGCTGGAGTAGTGCTGTGGTTTTGATTTAGGATGAGAATAATATTGATAGCGTGTTTTGTTGCTACTGAGCAACATGGAGACCAAGACAAGGACTTTTCAGTTTCTTATACTGCCCTGCCAGCAAGGAAACTGGCAGGGGACAATAGGCTACGAGGAGATACAGCCCTTTATCTTCCCTTCATTTTCTATACTATTAAACTGCCTTTGTCTCAACAAATTTCAGCTTTTTCTGATTCTCTCCTCCATCCTGATTAGAGGAAGGAGCAAGAGAACAACTGTGTGGTGCTTAGTTTCCTAGCAGGTTAAACTACAACAAATATGTTTTTATATTTAAGCATTGTTCTATTTATTTAATTGGGAATAAAACGTATTTAATTTTTTTTAAAAATCTCAGTTCTCGAAGAGTAGTATTATGCAAAAACTTAGCTTTTAAAAATCTATTCACCATTCAGTATGCAAATTCTTTCCCTACTACATCAATCATGGGGAACATTTGAGGGTTCTTTGTAAACAAAGCAGTAGACTATCGTTCATCAAAGGCTACACCTCAGGTAAACACTGCTTGAGTAAGATGAGAAAGGAAGACTGCATCCCCAGATAAATTCTTATTCTTCATACATACATCAGCTGGACAGTTCTTCCATAAATATGTGACAATGCCAGGCAAGAATATTTAATAGCTTTCCTTTGTAAAAATTCACAGATATTAAAAGAGAAAAAGCTGTTCCTGTGCCTTAAATAGAAATATTGGAGAGGTTGATGTCATATTATTTACTTATCTAAAACTGTTTTAAGTTTCTAAATTTGATTGTTGAAGCTGTGTGATACATCTAAAAGTATTATTTATTTTCATTATCCAGTAGTTGCCATGTAAATTGAATTTATTACTTTGTCTACAAATGTGTAATAAATTTAGTTTATAATAATTCCATGGAGGAAAATCTCAAAACTCAGTAACAATAACCAACATTTTCCTATCCAATTGCTCTGCATTTCCTGGAGATAGAGCTGCTTCACACTGTTTGTCATTTGCTCAGTAATCAATACACTAACCTGGAATATATTACTAAATAACGCAGAAAATATTTTACATTTTTCACAGTGCACTGAAGACTTTTTGTATTTGATTTCTTTCTTTTTACAGAACCATATAATTTTGGTTGGAGCAGACTTTTTATGAACATTGTGTACGACTGTAAACCTAACTTGGCCGAGTTCATTGCTAAACCATGTCCTCAAGTGCCTCATCTACACATCTTTTAAATACTGCCAGGGATGGTGACTCAACAGCTTCCCTGGGCAGCCTATTCCAATACTTGATAAAACTTTCAGTGAATAAATTTATCCTACTACCAAATCTAAACCTCCCCTAGCAAAACTTGAGGCCATTTCCTCTTGTCCTGTCTCTTGTTACTTGGGAGATGAGACTGACATGAAGCACATGCAAGAGACTAGGTGATCAGGCCCAATCAACACAGGTTCATGAAGGTCTTCCCACACTAAACTGATTGCCTTCTATGACAAAGTGACTCGGCTGCTGGATGAGGGAAAGGCTGTGGATGTGGTCTTCCTGGACTTCAGCAAAGCTTTTGACACAGTTTCTCACATCATTCTGCTATGGAAACTGTCAGCCTCTGGCCTGGACAGGAGCACGCTCTCCTGGGAGGAAAACTGGTTGGCTGACCGGGCCCAGAGAGTGGTGGTAAATGGAGTTAAATCCAGCTGGAGGCCAGTCACAAGTGGGGTTCCCCAGGGCTCAGTGCTAGGTCCAGCCCTGTTCAATGTCTTCATCAATGACCTCGATGAAGGCATTGAGTGCACCCTTAGCAAGTTTGAGGATGATACTAAGTTGGGTGGAAGGTCGATCTGCTGGCAAGTAGGGAGGCTCTGCAAAGGGATCTGAACAGGGACACTGGACAGAATCCAA